>KE793765.1:361-19132 GCA_000465285.1 Eidolon helvum
ATGGTCATTTCTATTGAGCCAGTAAAAAGCATCAACTTTGGAATCAGTCAGGTTTGAATTTGAACTGTAGTTTTTCCATCCACTAGCTATTTGACCATGTGCTAGTGCCTTTAATTCTATTTTTTAAATCTGTAAAACAGGGACTCTTTTTTTTTTTGTAAGATTGTCAAGAGGATTAGATGTGATAACAGGTATAAGTGACTACCAGAGTGCTTGGCACAGGTAAGTCCTCAGTGAATTGTAGCTGTTATTAAAAAGAAGATATTGGAGGAAATATGGCACCATTTTGAAATAAAAATTTTGGTTAAATATTATGGAGAAAAACCTTTATAAGAAATCTTCCTTCGAGATGTCCAAATTAAAAGTGTTCATTTATAATGCCTAATAAAGGAGTTGTTTTAAATTAAGTTACTGACATATCAAGCAAATTCACGAAGGTATAGATTGGCATCTGAGTTACAAAGTAACCTACTGTGATTCCAGGGAATGATGCAAACCCTGAGGCAACGATCGTAGGATCGATTCTACTGGTGTTCTCAGTCAAGCATCATCAAAATTAGTTCTCCCACACAGAGAGAAAAACTTCTTATTTCCCCAACGTTGTTGAGATTGAATTTAACTCAGTATGCCCCAGAAATGCTTTTTATTCATTTCGGCTTTTCCATTTAAAAATTTTTTCATCCTTTTTATTTTTTTTTTTTTAATTTCTGTGTTTCATAAACTACCCCAAACCTCCGAACTATTTAAAAATCATTTCAAAATCTAACAATTTTATTTTCTGAACTGGAATAAAATAATTTCCTTAAATATATGGAAAAGTAAATGTCTTTTTCATAGTGTATTATATTTTAACAGCTCTTGAAAGTTCACTTAAGTGGTTAGTGTTTGTGGTAATCTGGATGTGAGTTCAAGAGTAAAAATTAATTTCATACAGTATAAAAACAATTTTTGAGCATATACCATAAATAAGGCATTGCATCAGATGCTTAAGATCTAAATATTATTGAGATGTAATTTCAGCTCATAAGGATTTCAATTCATTGAGAAAAATAGGCACCATAACAAATAAGTGTTAAATTTAACAAAATTATAACTTAAATATCCAGAAGACAATTGCATCTATGTTTGGGAGATGTTTATAGATGTCAAGTTTTACAATGAAAAATCTGGGCACATCCCTTATAGGAGAAAAAGGATCACCTTTTTATATTATTAATAATAATTTTTATTAACATTTTTAGATACCTTCTATATACTATCCTCGATACTTTATTCCCAGAATTATATAAGATAGGTAATATTTATTATGTTCATCTTCAGTTGCAGCTGATAGAAATCCAAACTTAGCCTCCATTGACTTCTCTGTTTATTTGTCCAGAGGGTGCAGAGGCCTGATTTAGTCATCTGTTGACTAGAGACTGCCCTTGCTTCATCAAGACTCTTCTCTCTCTTCTCAGCTTTTCACTTCGTTGTCTTTAATTTCATTTGGGTTCTCTCCCTAAGATGCCCAAGAGGACTAATAGTAGTTTACAGATGTAGATAGTCCTCAGTACTTTAAATCTCAGGGGAAGAAAGACCTCCTTCTCACAAGGTTGGCATTATTAGTCTCTATGGTCCTGCATAGGCCATGTGTCCAACCATGTGTTCAACAGGGATCAAGGTACCTTGGTCAGCTTAGGTTACATTTCCCTGGGTATCAGCAAGGTAAAATTTCCTGATATGTATTTCACAACTAGTAAATGAAGGCTGGGATTGGAATCCATGCTCCTTCCAAACGATCACTCTGCCTGTACTTGAAATACTTACCAGTTGAAACTGCTTCCTGGTTCGTTTCTTTAATTTGGTGTGACAAACCTATTATGCTCACTTTTAAGGAAAGCAATGAAAAAAAAGGACATGTATTTTTTTCTTACAAAGAAACTACGTTTTACACAGAGTGGATTTCATTAGTTGACCTAATCTTTACAGAAGAAAAACATAGTTTCTTTAAATTGCTAGGATACCTTTTTTTTATTTAATGCCTCCTGGATTCTAAACCCTTACACACACACACACACAGGGGGACACACACACACACACGTTACTTATGTCTGTAACATGTTTGTATATATGAATGTGTGTGCATACAGATGAATGTATGTGTGTCAGTGTATACGTATGCATGTGGTGTGTGTGTGAGAGAGGCAAGGAAAAGAGAGAAAAAGCATTTAATGTTAGCTTATAGAGGCACTGTGATAATTTCATTGAATGTTTCTTTTTCTTCTCTTCTACACTGATAAAAGGACAATTTTGAATGTGTTGTGTTAAGGAAAATAACTTTTCCCCTTTTTTCTGAGGGGGTTTTAAAAGAAGCTCATTTCTCAGATATTTCTAGTCAAAATGACATACCTGCAAAGTGCATTTGCATTATTCTAGGCATGTTTTATCAGAAGTATTTTTTAAATGTTGAATCCCTGTTGATTTTTTTGATCTTCAAAAAGTTCAGAGACCAAATTATATCCTGCAGATTTTGTTGTTGTTGTTGTTGTTGTTGCGGAAAATTTCTGGTTTTGTCTCCTCTGCTTCAGTTGTACAGGATATTAGACGGAAAATGTTTGAAGGTAGACTTGAGTCCCGCAGTTTGTCTCCTTGACCAGTGGGTTACTTTCTAATGTAAAAAAACGAGGCATGCATATTGAAGAAGATGTTTATTTTGAGTGTCAGTGTATTGTCATTAGTAGCAGAATGCACTTTTCAAAGAAAAAAATATGAACTTTATAATGATGTCTTATGACTTGAAAGTAGCTCTTATTTTAGCTGTTACATGCAAGAAGAAACATCACAGAGCATTAAAATATAATATCTATAGTGATAGTGGCAAACCATTAAATAAAATGAAGACATGAATATTTAAATTAAAATTTGTTCTTTATATTATTTCAGGAAAAAATTGCAAGCTCTGGAAATTCTTTCTAGTTTAATGAAATGTTTTAGTTTTTATAGCTCTTTTAAAGGAATATCTGCATCAGCAGAAGAAAGCTAACAGTCATCATATTTGATTTTATTTAATATTTCTTAAACACATAGCAGTTGTTTTTATTGGGGGGATTGTTGTCATTTTACTGATTCCTTGATGTAATTTTTACTTTCAGTACTGACCTGTCTTATGAGTCGAATCCACATAACAGCAAAGCTTTGTTATACTCAAGTACATAGCCAGATACAACACATTTGAATGAAATGAATTACAGAATCATAGAAGGGGATCTATTTAAGAGTTCTCAAAATAATCTTTTGGTTTAAAGCAGAGAAGTATTCTACCATCAAACAGGATTGCATGAGATGAATCTTTGCATATTCCAACTTAATTTTCTTTATCAATGTAAGTACTCTCCACATGAATTTAAATTCAGCAATATTAATGGACATTCTTTGATGTGTCAAAGAAGAAAATTATGATTTATGATCTATATAAACCTGTAAGACACATATATAAACAAGGAAAGTACTAAGAGTAAGAGCCACTCAAGGAAATACTAAATAATAAAGTTATTTAACAATGTATCATTTATTTATAGGATTCTTCTTAGTTGGATATTGAATTGAGCCTTTAAATTTTTATCTTTCTCTGATATTTTGATTTTCTTTTTATTCTTTTTTCCCCCAGGAGACTTTTTCACCTTTATCTTACAATTTTTTTTAACCTTGATTTTATTTTTAAAACTTAATATGTTATCCTGTGCTTGTTTCATACATGCCATATACATTTCCTGGTTCTCTGAGGGCATTGAAGAGTTTTTAAAATTTTTATCTTATCTTTGTCTGTTTTTTTTTCTGATTTTCTTTCCAGTTCTTTGTTGTTGTTTTTGTTGTTGTTGGGGGTGTTGTTGTTGTTGTTTTATCTTTCATGGTATCGTAAAATGTCTGGAGAAATTTATCTGCCTATATTTATCCAAGTGTTAGCTATGTGGGTGTCAGAAAAATTTTTTAACTTATTAGAATATGATCAGGTTGTTCTTTAATTGGTAAACTCCCAACTACCTTCTGTAGACTATTTTTACAGACAGGTAGTTTCCATTCTTTTGCCTGCTTAGCATTTCTGTTAGACGTGGAACAAGGGTTAGAATTAGAATAATCATAATCACACTATTCAGTATGCAGATGTTTGCTTTTCTGTGTTTCATATAGAAACCTATGCTCACTATTATCCTCCACTGCATAAAGAATGGAGACTTTCTGTACAATTTCTCTGGAGAATAAACAACTGTCTCTTGACAGGTCAGCAATTGGTCAGTAGCTAGACTTAATGGGATTGGTGAGGGCATCTGGGGACCTAACCTTTTTTTAAAGACTGATTTTGTAGCCTCAATCTTTACTCTTACCATATAAATTATTTGATGTCTCACATTTCAGGGTCTTTTCTGGGGCTCAGTAGCTCAAACTGTCCTTACTGTGGTTTCCTCCTCCCTCTTGATGGGACATCTTCACCCCAGCTTTCTCTGCTCTGGGCTAGTGCCACTCACTCCATCTACTTTTTCTCTATCCTCTATGTATTGACATTTCTCTTCTGCTGTCATCTTTTGTCTAGTTATCTAGAGGCTAAATATCTTTTTTTTTTTTTACTTTTTCTTTAGAAAGTTTCACAGGTTAAGTAGGATTAAATATGTATATTCATGACCATCTTTAACCAAAAACCCAGGTACAGGTACTTTAATATGAAGCACAAACAGAATATGTTACATCCATCCCATTACTTTTAAGAATTGATGATTCCAAGCCATATGTTTTCAATCAATCACATACAAATAATGTTAATCTGTTTAATTCTATGTACATTACATAAATGCAGGGACGTGTATGGTGCCTTAACAGATTTGTCAAGTGCATGACTATTGTGAAGAAGAGCCTTCTGTGTTATTAATGTATTTATTTATTTATCTGATGGCAGACATAGAATCAAAAATTATTTCAAGTTTAATAACTCTCTTTCCTTTAAAAACAATCTTCTGAAATGACAAAGAAAAAGTTTGTCATCTACATGTTTTATTAATGAAAAGGCAACAAACAAATACCCATATTTTTCCTACTTCTGAATAAAACAAACTAATGAAGAGAGGTTAAGCTAATTATATTTTAGGGTCAAATTGTTACCACTTTTTTAAAAAAGACAATGCATGGTTGGTTGGGGGAAGAATAGTGACCTAAGAAATAGATGACCTTGTTCTAGTACAGTTCTATCACTAACTGGTGGATTTGATCTCTGATGTGTGATCACAGATCACTGTAGAACTACATGATCTTTAAAGCCCCATTCTCCCTGTTCTCCTTCCCTTTCTGTGTTTTTGCCTTTTCCCCTTCCTGATACTAAGCTCTTATCTCAGCTTGATCTCAACTGACTCTCAACTGTGCGTTAAAGTGATAGTGTACACTGTTGACAAACATGCAGATAAATAATACCATGTGATTATATTACTACTGTAAAAAGGTATGTAGAAAACGCTGGGTAGTATGGAGTATTTTCTTTACCTAGTAGAGATCATATTTCTTACCTGGTAGGTAGGTATTATTTCTAGTCATGGAAATGTTATTGAAATAGTGTCTCACATGACTGAGATTGTTCACATTTGGCTATCTAGACCCTATGTAATGTAAAAGTCACTGAGTATTTTCTACTGAGTGCTTTGTTTACTGTTATAAAACCTTAAATCAAAATGTTACATCAAAGGAAAACTTTCATCAAAAGAACCTCAACGAAATCTCAAAACAACCAACACTCCACCTGTTCGTTTAAATCATTAGCGAAGGCAACACTGATCCCAGCTTATAAGCTAACTACACTCACTGTTTTGGCCCATTCACAGAGGCTTTTCCAATGACCAAAATTCTGTAAATTACTAATAAACACTGGCAAGGACAGAGGTTAAAAACAGGCCAGCTATTGCATTTTAGCTGACGAAACATTTATTGAAATGCTGTCTGTGTGTGAAGCACTGGGAAATCCATCGTCTGAGTAGTCTGAATTTTAGTTCACTAAGAATGTAACCCACTGGGGGACGTACCTTCAACAGTCTTCTAGGTTAATTTAAATCAACATGCAAATGCTTTATGTGCTGCAGTGTGGTGTCCCAGAAGGTTGTATTTTTCTTTTTAAGCTTTGAGGATGCTGATCACCTTTCATAAACAGTGCCATTCAATGCATTTTAAAAAAAGTCTTTTTCTTTGAAGGTACGTGGCAGGAAAGAGAAATCCTTAAAGACTGAAGTATAGAACTGTTGCTAATTCAGAGGGTGTCAAGTGAGTTGAATGTCTTATGTTTTTTTAAATGAGAGTGATCTCTATTATTACTAAAAAGAATCTGCATTTTATGTGATACCTGACATGAGGAAGGACTGCTTGATGAGTGGCCAATGATGTTGAACTTGCCATATTTTCCAACTGACTTATTTTTCTTACTAAGGCAGTATTTTAGCGAAATTGTGTTTGTTTTTCTTTCTGATAGGTTCTAATTGAAGTTTGAAGGTTCATTACACAGTGCCTGGGAATATGTTGTCAAATATAATTTGCCTCTCTCATAGTGAATGTTAGCATAATTTTATAGGACAAGGGACTCCAGAGTGCTCAGCTGTCATCATATTCGGCTCCAATTTCATTTATCATGGACAGAATTTTTACAGTATTTTGAATCTCTACTTTCAACTATCAATACACTGAAGCAAATATTAAAGAATAGGTTTGAATCCAAGTAGATGAACACTGGCATTCAAATAACATGTTATAGGCTAAATCTTATGTCTCCTTTAATTATGTTGAAAATACAACCTTAAATATTTTACAGATGTCTCACCTGAGATTCAAAAGCATGCTACTTCATCAAAGTCATCTTTATTTAAGTTTAATAAGAAAAATAAAAATCAAAATGTTTGCTCTTATTATGTAAACATTTCTTATATAGCAGACATTTCTGATTTTATTTGGGAAATTGAATATATGTCAGGTAGGTTTGGGTTGCCTGGTAAATGGGTCTACTTCAGTGTTAGGACTGTCTTTTTCTTTTCTTTTCTTTCTTTTTTTTTTTTTTTATGAACAGATTTTATAAACTGTCTTGGTAGTTTCCAGTTCTGTGGCAAGAACAATCTATCATAATAAAGCTGTAACATAAATGTACAGGATACATTCTTGTTTCAAGTGTCTATAAGAGGAGTCCCCTCATGAACAATTTATATGAAAGGATCATAAAATGAAGTCCAGCAACAGCAAAAGCAACTTCAGTGAATGGTGTGTTGTTAAAGGTCCTTTAAATCACAAAAAACATATACTTTCAAGGATTTATTCAACTTACCCCAAATATATATTTTTTGTAAATAACAATTGGAAGGAAGAGTTTATATTTTCTAGAAGTACTAAGCTGACCATGCATTAGAACACTGAATAAAGCAGGGCAGAAATCTCTGTTCTGAGTGAAATATTTTGTTCTATTTGACATTTGAGTGCAATGATGGCTGTACTTGTATAATTTTATTTTTCTCCTGTGCAAGTTTGATAAAACTCTTTAAATATTAATTTGCATTTTGGAAAACACAAACTTTGTTATATTACATTTAGAAGAAAATTGGCCTGAGCCTATGAATCAGAGTTGATAACATGGTCACAACGGAACCATTTTATTTATTCATTCATTCATTCATTCATTCATCCATTTATTTATTTATTTATTTATCTGAAATAGTAACTCTTTGAAAGAAAATTGGTATTTTCATTTCTATTTTCCTGTCATCTTGTTTTTTTTGTTTATTTGAATCATTCATTTAAAATTGTTTTTTTTCAGCTCGTAGGGTCTAAGATCACAAAAGGAAATGAGAAGTCAGTTAAAGTGTGTAGGTTTTTGAGTGTGGGTGTTTGTACACAAATCACATCAATGCCATTATTGTTTATGGTGTTTAAAAATTGTATTTAAACAGTTTAAAATTATCTTCTGGTGAGTTACATGTATTTTATAATGTTTAAAAATAAATCTTTGAAATATCTCTAAATATTATTCCTCCTTCAGACAGCAATAGTTGAATCTACCTGAAGTCATCTTTTATTTTATTTTCCCTTTTTTTTAAGTGCAGAGGCAATAAATTAAAATAATATACAAAGGCCTATACTTCTAGTTCCATCATTCCTCTTTTCTGTTGAAATATAGCTAGCTCTTTGGAAGATTAGCATACTGTGTGAGCCAGTTTTTTTTTTTTTTCCAATTATTAGAACAATCTGACTATTCTAAAACACTGCTTAGGATATTAATTTTCAATAAGGAATATTGAGATATTTTTGATGTTTATCAGTAGATCATAACTAGATTTAAAAAAACATGTACAATTAGTAGGACTTCACATTGGGTTCAACCTGGTATCTGAAATGCAAAAGTTTTGATTTCCATTTTTGCTAAGCAGTAGTCTATAAAATCGGTCATAGATTTTAAAGTGAAACTGCCTTTATATGTTGTATTAGTATAAGTTTAGAAGTTAGACACTTGTTTAAGAGCAAGTGAATATTTGAGGTTTTTTTTTTAAGGAAATGCAAGTATTCTCTGTAATTTTTACCTTCTGTGGACAACTTGAGGTTTCTTCTGTTGTTAACATACAGGCCCTTTAAAAAGATTAAAAAGCATAAATAAACTAAAACAATACATAAGGACAAAGATCGGAAACGAAAGAAAAATAATTTGGACTCCAGGGATTTTCCTGGGTAAGGCCTCAAAGAATGTTCTAGCTCTTTTTAAGAAAGGCATTGTATATAAAGGACACATTTAGCTGAATAGATAGAAAAATCATTATTTTGATTAATTTTTCAATTGTTTCAGTGTTAAATACTTATGAAAGTATTCACATTTTAGAGTGAGGGAAATTAAGAAAAAAGTAGGCCGATATGTTGAGAAATGAGCTTTTTTTATCCAACGGTTAATTCTTTATTCCCTAAAAAGAGCAAAGATCAGCTCAGCAAATAAGGTACTTGTGATAAAGTACTACATACAGGAAAACTGTCTTTTTGTTTTGAATCTGGAATTGATTAGCTAAATTTCATTGTAGGCAGATTGCATAAAACATATTTCAAGGGCAAAATTCTTTCTCATTGCACAACTAGTGAAAGTCCAAATTTCAATGATTAACTCAAGTATAGATGGGAAAATGTGCTCACAAACTTTATACATATTATTAGAAAAATTTGCCCAGGAGTCAACAGCCTCAATTCGTTTTGCTGTTACAGAGCTGCCAGGCCTGGACTCTGCACTGAGATAGAAAGCAGCATCAGGGTAACTCCATTATCACTTATGTCCAGTGGGGTTTGTTTGACCACTAACAAACAGATTCCCACTCTCTACCATTCCCAAAATACAAAATCAAACATTTATAAAAGAAAGAATATTAAATCATTTTTAAAAAGATTAAAACAAAGATTTTTTTACAAGTGCTAAAGAAAAATACAATATCGATAATTTCATTAAATAGTCATTGAGTAATGTGTCTACTCTGGCACTGTGAGATTGACTTCATGTGCTTTGCATTGGTACCCACTTGTTATATGTCAGGCTTGAGATATACTCCTGACCACTCTTCATGCTACTGTGGTTCCTGTCTGATATTGTACTGAGGAGGCCACCAGAATCTGTACTGACCAATACCTGAAGAGTATATTTGCCAGACTTTTCAAAACTATGGCTGCTTGAGAATGTAGGGGAATCCCTGCCAATCAGGAGCAGGTTCGCATGGGCTCCCAGGAAGAGGACCCTGTTTTCTCCCTAGGGAAGTACAGATTTTAGTGTTTAGTGGATGACGAAAATTCAAGTATGAGCTTTGCATCTCAGGTTGTTTCTAAGTTATTCAGTCTCTAAAGAGCATAAGATTACCAGCCCCAGAGCCATCATTACTCAAGGATAAGATCTCAGACCTTGTGCCTGCATTATTAGCCTTCAGCCCAAACTTGAGGGCCAGTTTTTCTCCTTCAAGATTTGCATTAAACAAATCATTCATTCAGTTTTCTTTCTCCAGATGAAAACTGGTATGTTTAATCCAACAAAAGGATATCAGTGTGAGGCAACTGTTTAAGAAGGGCTTTCCCTCTACTCTGGAGAGAAGCTGCTGCACTTACTGTTCTGGGTGATCTTTACAATGACTGAAATGAAATAGCAATGCTAGTGTCCTGAATGCAATTGTCTTCTGGGGGAATATGGCTTAGTAAACACACTGGGGTAGAAAGCATATTCATTCATTCGACAAAGATTTTCGAGTTCCTATCATGTGTCAGCCTTTGTTCTAAGCAGTGCAGAAACAAGAGTGGACAAATCTCTGTTCTTATGATATTTTCATTTTAGAAAAGGTAGGGACCAGAAAGAAAAGCCAATAAATAAGGAAACAAATAGATTGACAAATAATTTTACATAGTGATAAGGAATGAGAAGAATATAAAACAGGTGTGATAGTTTATGGAGTGTGAGTCTGACTGGGTGGTAGGAAGTTCTAGGTAAAAGAGGAAATGTGTTAGTTGAAGATCATTCGAAGGTTTTTTTAGCTATGAGAGATCTGAGATGCAGATGGGTCCAGAGGGACAGAGAAATTCAGAAGTCCCAAGATGCAAATGGATGTCTCATGAATGGATGAACTTATGTCTAAGGAACAGAAACAAAGCCATGAAGGCTACAATATTGTAAACTGTGGGGCTTCGTTTGAATTTTATTATAAGTTTATGAGAAATCATTAGATGATTTTGAAACTAATACTTGTTTAACACTCTTGTAACAGCTTTCTAATATTCTATGAAAGTATTGGCCTCGTTTTAGTTACAATATTAGTATTTCTGGTTAGTTTTAATATCCTTTTATTCTTGATATGCAGAATTTCAGTTGAATACAGGAATTGAAAATACATAGAACAACAATTTTTTAATTTGTAATAGATTACAAATTAATCAACTTGCTTCTTAATTTAAAATCAGTTACTAGTAAGTTACTATATTGCATGGATAAAAAATAAATAAATAAAAGTGTCTAAGACTGATAATTCAACAATTGCTGCCCTAAAAGATGAAGTCATTTTTATGTGGGACAATTCTAAATCAAAGTCATCATACAGATCTCTAATAGCTTGGCTTGAGTGTTAATGAGTGTAGGACATTAGAGCTCATTTGAGAGCAGAATTCACGATTCCCTTGCAGTGCAGCCCTCCTACCTCTGGCTTTGGCTCAACAACATAGCCACACACAGAGGATACTGATAATAACAGAGTTTAACATTCTGTATAATTTTTCCTCTGCTAGTATCACTTTATAATACTTAAATCAAGAAGAGAAAGGAAGTTATTTAAAAATAGAAACTCGATTTGAAATATATTATTTTGTGCCTTTCTTTTTTTGTTATTTTCTTCAGAACATGTTTAAAAACTTCACTGATGATTAAAAATATTGAAACTATAACAGTATTTATGACATGATTTTTAAATACTTCTTTCAACAATGTACTTCTCTAGCTATATGTCTTAATAGTTGATTTAATTAACCTTGGATAATATTAACTATAAGTATTTGCCAAGTTTCTTCATGGAACTTGGAGAAAAAGGAGGGAGGGAAAGGGAGATGTATGGAGATAGAATAGAAACTGATTTTCAATCTACTGAAGGGGCTTCAGATTGCCAGAGAGCTGAAAGTTAGAGTCACAGAGACAAGACCATTAAATTACAGAGTTAACCCTATTGCTTTACCTGTTCCCATGAATGCATAACAAAGATGACTCACTACAAATGATCAGCTGCCATGGGAGTGGATGAAGCTCTTGCTTTTTGGTGACTCTGAAGGGGGACATTATAGCCAGTAACTCCTTCCATAAACAATCCTGGGAATTGCTTTCCAGCACAAATGCAGATTCACATTTCAAGTAAATCCATTTTCTTCCTCAATTGCTTTTTAAGCTTTGAACATTAACACTGACCTAGTATACCATTTAAAAAGTAAAATATATCACATAGTGGTTAAACCCAATCAAGGTAAGCAGTTAGAAGCCATCATGCTGTACACAGTATATCAGCTGGCCTTTCCTGGAATTCAGGGTACTCCATTTATGCCTAGTTAACCAGGTGACCCTCTGGTTGCTGTATCAAGCATAGTCTTAACTATCAAAGAGGGCACAATGGCACAAAAAGTGTCCCTGTATTCTATGAAAATTGTTGTTTGAAATCAAAGAATATTTGCTGTTATTTGCTAACATCCGATTTCTATCAAAAAACATGTCTCCATGACTTATGGATAAGTCAATCCTGTGGGTAAATAGGATCTTAAACTCAAATACTCATACCTATTGGGGTATATAGCAGTATCCGAGGAAATGGCCATTATGTAGCATAAATATGGTACCATGTTGTAGAATATAAATTCCACTTAAAGGTTTTGATGGGATATGGAGTAAGAAAACAGTATTTTTTATTAAAATATATTCAAACTTAGCATGGAGTAGAACAAAAGGTTCATATGCAGTTTTCAGATAACTCCTCCCAAAGTTAAAATATTTCCTGGGGTACTAATTCACATTCTAATGCCTTGAAAAAGGTTGAGGAGCATTGTCCTAGTCTCATTAATTTTCAGAGAAATATTTGCAGAACGAAATAGAAAAGCTAGAGTCACTGATTCATCAGTCCATCCATCTGTCCATCCATTCATCCATCCAATATATGTTTAACAGGTAACTTTTTTGGACTAAATATTTTGTTAATAACTTTAAATATAAAAATTAATTGAAGAGGCATTGTATCTGCCTTGTGACACAATTTACTGAGAAACAACTTTTAAAGTAAGTAGCATATAGTGAGCTAAGTACAAAAATAAACAAGATGCTATTAGGAGTATATGATAGGAAAATAACAGATTTTTAAAAGAGTTAGGGAAGACTTCTCAGAGGAGATAGCAACTAATCGGAGATTTCAAATAGAATTCGCAGTGGGTTTGGGAATGGGTAAATAGGGCACAATGTTTTAGACAAAAAATTTAGCACTTTAGCTTGTGAGGAGATACCTAGGTGAGAAAGTATATGACCTTTTCCAGGAGGTAAAAGAAGTTTGGAATGCTTGGAGTATAAAGTGTGGGGACAATGATGGAGGAGAAGGAGGAACCAGGGATCAGATGGAGTGAGGAGAGGGAAAGTTGAACGGTGAGGAAGAATCTGATCATGAACCACTTGTGAGCCTTGTTAAAAAGTTTCAGGGAGATCCCTCTGATGGCAGTGAAGAATATGAATCAGAGGGATCAGGACAGGAAAATTCATTAAGAAGCTATTGAGATAATTAAAAGGATTGATGGAAATGATCTAAACTAGGATGATGGCTGTGGAGATGGATGGGAATGAATGGAATGACAGACTTTCTTTGTAGTTTGACTCAAAAGGACTTGGTAACTGATTAGATGTAGAGTGTGAAGAAGAAGGGGTTGGCATAACACTCAGATTTCTAAGTTGGTTAAAAGAAACAGACAGATTTTGAGAGGAAACAAAGGTTTTCACTTGGATTTTTTTCCCTTTTAATCTAGCGCTTGATAGTAACCCATATGCAAAAGTGTCTAAGCTGTAGTGGAATATTTAGAGTCAAAGCTCAGAGGTGAATGCTAGCTGCTGACAATTATTTGGGAAATTTCAGCGTATAGTCATTGGAACCCAAGGGAATGAGTGAACCCAAGGGAACTTGTCCAGGACAAGTTTGTAGAATGAAAGGAAGGTATAATAGGAACACTGTGAAAGACATCAGTATGAGGGAGGAAAAGATGCTTCACTTGAAATACATTCTGCATAATTCAGACTATTTTTCAGTGGTGTCTCACTAATGAAGAGTGTACAATTTGAATGCTATTGATTTTCATGAGGACTGTGTCTTGGGCCCTTCAAATCTGTAAACATCATTTTAGTACCTATGAATACCAGGAAATTGTGAGAAACTTAGGTTTATGGCTCTGTGTTGCAAGATATTCTCTAAATATAGCACTTATGAAACTGATCCATATAGTGGACTTATGACCCAATGCCAATATATGGAAATAGATGATTATTTTTGTCCTCCAATAGAGCATGACTAATATGTTAATGCTATTAAGTAGAAGACATAATCCATATTTGGCTGTCTTCTCCTCTTGGGATATACTCACAGATGCATTTTTTCTGGTGATGTCTATGATGAATGCTTTTTCTGGTCTGTAACTTTTTTCTGTATGGTCACCTTTGGTTAGAAATAATTTCACATGGCTACATGATCAACTTTCAGTCTCTCCTTTTAATGTTCTTCTTTTTTCCTTTATTTTTTTCTTTTTGAAACAGAGAGATTCTTAAACTATATGAACTAAATTTTACTTATGCTGGTTACAAGCTGGTTCATTAGCTTCAATACTGCTTTCAGCCTCTGATACCTCAGAGGGGTGGTTATATGTATTTTACATTTCACTTGAATTGGGTTTCTGTTGAGCCAAGTATTTTCTGAATATGTCCTCACTTTACAAAATTAATTTATTTTCAGCCTCTCTCTGGTTTTACCACTGTTTTGATAAATAGTTTTATAGCAGAGGAAAACATATTGAAACAATTTCAAGACTTTTTAAATTTTTATTGTTTGCCTCAGAGAATAGATTGATTTGTTTCCTCCCTATATTGAAAATACTGCAAAAATCGATGTTTTACTTTTAAATGAATCCAAATGTATATATTCTAGCAAGTACCCTCAGCATTATTAGCCGATTTTTTTAAAGGGAACTTGTTTTTTTAAGCAAAACAAAACATTATTCCCTCAGTTACTCTGTAAGAAAAGATGAGTATGGCATAGCAAGCCTTCAATAAAATAAATATCCAGGGTGCCTATCAGATTCATAGGCTCACTGACTGAGCTATTAAACAAACAATTTTGAGATTCAAAGAAGGGCCTGAGAAGAATTACCAATAAATATTTGTAATAAACTTTAGAACTGCTTGTGAACAGTTGAAAATTAAAATATTAAGTCTCTATATGCCAAAAATCTAATTATTCTTTCTTCAGTTTTCTTCCGACCATATAATCTGTGCCTTTAAGCACAGACACTGAACAAAAACAGACTTGTCCTTTTTTTAAAGACAGTTGCAACCTATGGGGAAACAAACTTTCATCTAATAACCAAGCTTACTTAAATATAATTCAGCATGATGCAAGGTAAGGAACGGGGTTCTCATTTGTGTGTCACCAAAGAATGTATCTTTGAGACAGACAGCAGTCAGGAGGCACTTCTGAGAAAATAACTCTTAGAAGATTGGGTAGGAGCTAGACCAGTGAATTGGGGTGGAGCAGAGGGTTGAGGAAGGTAGAGAGAGAGGTAGAGGGGGCGGGGAGAGAGAGAGAGAGAGAGAGAGAAAAAAAACACGAGCATGGGACCCTCAGAGATTAAAAACTGTCACTGTGGCTGGAGCACATAGGTGAGGGAAGAGTTTGACTTGAGAAAGGGGCCAGATAATACAAGGCTTTAAAAGTCATATTAAGGATGTGGTACATTATACCAATTAAATAGTTTTGACTATTTAGCATAGGAGTTAAAAAATAACTTCTTTTGTAGGGGCCATATTCAACCCTATTCAACCCTGCCATAGTGAGGGAGAAGCAGCCATAGATAATACATGAGTGAGGGGGTATGGCTGGTTTAATAAAACTTTATTTATGAGACAAGTCAAGGCCAGTATCTTGCATACTGCTGATTAGGTAAATTCTAAAGTTATTTCCTTATTTCCAAGTTTCACCATCTGAACCTGTGCAAGAATATTTGGGGGACTTTAGCAGTGCATAGTCAGCAAGCATCAATGTACTTTATACATTGAAAATTGGGTTAAAAACAATTGGACTTCTTTGATTCTCCTTTGAAGTCATGTCACAAGAAAAGCTGGTTCATCTGCCCCAGAGAAAGAGCATATAAGACAAAATGAAATGCCAGCAACTGGATTACTAAAGGGAATGAGTGCTAAGAAAATGTTAAAAAAGGTTTCCTCAAAAGCAAGGATCACTTGGGAGGTGAACTTGTTCAAAGCATGCATTAACTTGCCTCTTGCAAGAACAAACTGTATTACAAGGCTCTGCTCCAGCTCGTCTGATATACAGCACCTGTGGTCTCTGTAGACAACAGACTCTGTACTCGAAAAGTATTGAGTTTAGTGCTCATGCTGTAGAGAATGATGTACTGTCATAAAAGTGTTCAGATGAAATCTGGAAAAGCTAAATAGACTTTTAAAAAGTGGTTTTGGCTCTCCTTTATAATCATGGTTCTAACTTCTTTGAGTAATTTCATAAAATGTTTTTATGCTGTGACCAGGTTGTAAAATTCTTGTCAAAATCACATGGTGTACTTAAAATATTTTGGAATTATTACAACAGACACACTTTGGAGAAGATATTTATTACTCAGGCTGGGCAAGGTTATGCTGCAATAATGAACAACCCCAAATTCTCAGTGGTTATAAACAACCAACTTCTTCTGACTTGCAGTAAGTGTTCATCGTAGTTAGCAGGTGCCTTACTAATCACAGTCACCGATGGAACAGTCGTCATCTCAGTGTTGCTGGTGGCCATGATAGAAGGAAAAAGCTTTGAAGCAATTAAATGCTTGGCCTGAAAATGACATATATTAATTTTTTTTTTCACAATGCATTGGCCAGAACTAGTTAAATGACCCCCACTCACCTATAGTGGGCCATGATATTCAACTTAACCATCCACGGGTCCAGAAACTAGAAAGCTGGGGATATTTGGCAAACAGCACTAAAGAGTATCACAAGCAGTTTTATATTTGCTTGTATAATTGTTTTATTAATGCTTATCTTGTCACCTTGATGGGGAGGAACATAAGAGTGCAGACTCTGATTGTTTTGGCTCAGTTTCCTCTGCCCAGTGTCTAAAACACTGCTTGGCACAAGGAGGGACTCAAGAAATATTTGTTAAGTGGATGAAGCTATCTCTCCGGTCTAGCCTTTTGTCAGTAGGCTGTGTAAGGTAATGTGCCCCTTCTTGTCATCAAGATCTTCAGGAATGTGAGTTCTATATAATATTGCCCTTAAAGTAGATGTAAAAACATCATTGAAAATTACAGCTCCAAAATCTCTCTTTAAAACAGGTACAATTTAAAAGGAGCTGAGGCTAATTTTTTTAAACGGTCACCTATTTCTCTCTATGACAGGAGAGACTGTTGAGATGCTGCACATTTGACCTTGGAGTTTACTCTGTTGGTTCATGCTAATCAAGATTATTCTGCTGTAATCAATACCCTTTCAAATAGTGGTGGCTTAATACAACAAGGTTTTATCTCTGTCTCTCACATTACTTGTCCACCTTGGATTATTAGGACGGTAGAAAAAGAGACTCCATATAGCTACATTAGGACTGAAACTAAAGGATGCTCTGTCAAATGGAAAATTGCTGATCATCTTGACTATGGTAGTGACACCTGGAGGATCCTATACATTTCTTCCATGCTTTGGCCATGATGATCAATGCCACTTCTACCTATAAGTCACTGTCCAGTACCCATCACATGGCCTCACCTAATGTAAGGTATCTGAGTGATATGGGAAAGTAGATGGGATATTTGAAGGGCATCCTTTTTTCTACTACACAGATAATGTGTACAGAGATAGGTGAAAGGCCTAAACATTTATATGTACATATGTAGGAGAACCCTTTCTTGGCTATGGGAGTTTGATCTGGTTATAGATCACACTAGAAAGCAAAGGTGTGTTGGGACCATCACTGATAGAATAGCTCAGTCATGGTTAGCAAAAACCATCAATGTAACTGATATGATAATAAAGTAATAGGGAGAGTATCAAAGAAGAAACAGATTGGATTTTTAGAGTCACATCTGGGCCCAATAAATATGGGCTGTCACAGCCATTACAGTACAAAACAATGAAGAGTATATCTACTATTAGGAGAAACATTTTATATATCGATGTCAACAGTCATTTTTTATATCAAATATTAGAACAATGAAAGAGAAAAATGGTTGTTTTGCTTTGCTAGATTGGTATCACACACACTAACATTTGGTATATACATTTAAAAATATTTTGCTGGTCATCCTGTAAATACTTCAACTTTCTGCATTGTGTATATCATCCCTCTAATAGACAACACTCCACACAGATGAATAACCTGATGATAACACCTCAGGCTCTAGACTTTTATATTGATTACTGTTAGCAGAATGTCTAGGTTAAATTTGTGTAGAATATGCATTTTAACACGGGAGGCAAAAGGTTCTCTTTGGGATTTAATTTTTTTTGAGGAACGTTTCTTATGGAATAATGAGTCATATTAAGTTTAGGAAACTTATGTTTATTGAGCTGTTTACATATCTATTAAAGGAATTTTATATCTATAAATAAGCTTATTTTTCTATGGTGCCAGAAAGATGAGACTTTTATATAAAAATATTTCTACCAGCTGAAATATCATGATTGTTATTCTAATATTTTCTCCACAAATAATAAACCGCATGTCTGTTTTAGAAAGTTGGAGTAGATATTTTAATTTTTTCTTGCTTCTTGAGAACTACTTTTAACAACAGCAAAAATAGATTAGATTTTAATATGTGTATCTCAAGATTTCTTTGGACCAGTACTAATAAAATGAAAGTATATCTGGGATATCAATCATTGGACAAATGTAGGATTTTTATTGAAACTTAAATCAGTGCAAGACAGTGTTCAGAAAGTTTTAGCTCTTATCTTACCAGTTGCAGTTGTGATTGTCACTTGCTCCAAACCAAGCTACTTACTCT
>KE793766.1:0-20722 GCA_000465285.1 Eidolon helvum
GGGACACACATACAAAAAAAAATTTGGCTTAAGTATTAGGCTTCAAAGCTTTCTACATGCCTTGATGGACCTAAAGGGTATTGCACTGAATGAAATGGATCAGATAGAGAAAGACAAATATCGCATGTTTCACATACATGAACAAAATCAACAACAATAACAAAAGTGGAAATAAACTCATAGATACTGAGAATAAAGAGAGAGACACTAGATGGGAGGGAGATTGGGGGAACAAAAAAAGGCAAAAGAATTCAGAGGTACAAATGGATAGTTGCAGAACAGACATGGAGATGTAGAGTGTAGCATGGGGAAGATGGTTAATAATGTTGTAATAAACATGTAAAAGGGAAGAGGGGCACTAGATTTAGTGGGATGATCACTTTGTGAGTTATGTGGATCTCTGATCACTACACTATACAATTGAAATTGGTATATTATTGTATGCCAACTATAATTGAAAAAAAACTCTGAATTGTACAATGTAAATTCAAGCAACTAATTGTCTATTATATTTCAATAAAGATGGGAAAAAAAACTTTCTCCAGGCTCATTGCTGGAGACATTGGAGGCAGTGAGGTCTATTTCTTTAGGAAACCTTTTTCTCAAAAGCTATTTCCTACAGGGATAAGTCTGGCATTCAGAGCTTCCCCTAAAATGACTATAGCCCAAGTCTTACTGAAGGAACCATGACTTTAGATATGAATTACTCAAAAAAGTGAGTTTTATAGGATTTATTCTCCCTAACGCAGAAAGTTGGTGGAAATGGCCAAACTTAGTCATGCACTTAGTATGCATAAAATGATCTAACAAAGTTATAGCAAAACTTTTCTGCATTTGTGTCACTTTTTTTCACAATAAACAGATAGGAAATTAAGTAACAGAGAATCAGTTATACTTGTATGGTAGACAGAGACTCATCCCAGTAGTTTAGAGACCAGAGTTCTAGCCATGTACTGCCACTTGACATGGGTATAAAGCAGGTATAAATGTCCTCACATATAATATAAGACATAGCTCTGGAACATTTCTAAGCTAATCAAAGTCCATGAAGCCCTGGTCATGTGGCAATTTGGGAGCTCTCAATAGGAAGTACAGAGTAAGCCAAAATAGGTGATGTAGGGGCTGGAGCATTCTACGCTCATTGAGCATAGTAAACCCAAAACCAGTCTAAGCCAGCATAAGTATCTAAAATTTTTGATCAAAGGGTGAGACAGGAAAGCACAGTTTTTGAGAAAAAAAAAATTCATTGTCAGTATCTAGCAATACCTGATTTATTATTTAAAGAGCTGAATAGACAAAATACTAGAAATAGTCCAGCCGCAGTCTATTGGCTAGCAGGATCTAGGGAAAGGGGGAAAAAGCAGGACTCAGCTGACTGTGTGGGAGACAAGCTGGCCTCTAGTCCCAGAGCAGAATGACAAAGGGAACCAGGACCCAGGAACCAACCCAGGTCACAGATAGATTAGAAAATGGGTTACATTTAAAGAGTATTAAACAGAGAGATTGAGGTCTACCTGATTCCCACCAGCTGTTAGAATCTCTCCTGTGTGTATACAGTACTATGCAATATCACCAACAACATACCTCAGTCATTTCTTAGTAGAATCCTCAGAGGTAGCCATTGCTACCAAAAAAAAAAAATGCTCCCTGGACAAAGAGCTGTCTGGATAAATATACAACTTGGAAGATGTTGCATGCTATCACAGCTCCCCCTGCCCTTATCACATTCTTTGAGATGCACAACGTACATGCAAATCTCTGAGATGTCCTGTATTAAAAGAATCATTTTCATTTGTTTATTAACCCAGAGTTTCCAATGAAACCACCTCCCTAGCACCCTAACAAATATGTCTATGTACTTGTTCTTTCAGAAACATTTACAGTCTTTTTTCTGACCAAGTTTTCCAAGAAACAGTTTCTGAAATTTTCTGAGAAATGCAAGTGCTTTGTAACACAAATGTAAACTATTGCCATTGTGGTCAATTTGTACTGGTGGAAATGAGTAAAATGGTGGTGTTAAAGAAATAATGGTGCTTAAGTATGGATCAGTATAGATCTACCAAGACAATAGTCTTGTGTGGCCAAAGGTCTCAATTTCTGGCATGGTATAGACTACAGATAGTGTGTATATTTGGGTTTATTAAAAATACACAAAGTGAATGAATGAATGAATGGAAGAAAGTAGAAATAATGTTATATGTTCCGTCTTTGTAGAATGAATTTTCCTTTGTGGGGGGACAATAAATTTCTCCCACACTAAGTCTAAATGGTGCATAATTCTGCCAGGATAGACCCACCATCATAATTATGATCTCACAGAATATTGGCTCTAAAATGTGTCTTTCTCTGCTGGTCTCTTCCAAGCAGAGCGTATCTCCTTATAGGGACTTACAGATTTTCTACTGTTTCTCCGTCCCCAGATCACTAACCAGCCATGTGACATTGCCTCTGTGGAAGAAGACTTAGGTCTTGGACAGCTGGGTGTATATATTTTTGGGGATGAGGGAGGAGGGAAGATGGTCTCATAGGAAATTCTGGATTAACAAACAAACAAACAAACAAAAACATTGTTTCAATAAGGAGTTTCTCAGAGCCCTTCCTGTGCTAATGCACACTGTGGTTTTCTAAGAACAGGTCACTGAGGAATGGACGTACTATATAGCATTTTTTAAGCTGTACATTTTCCCACAAAACTCTATGTCCATGGAGCATCGGCAGGGAGGGGGAGATGCTGGACTGTCTTATCTAACTTTTTTTATTGTATTTGGCCATAGCTAGACTTAAGGGTTATTGTAAAGAACGAATGAGACGATGTGAGTAATATTCACTAGCATAGTCATACATAACAAAGCTTCGACAAAAAATGTTCCTTAATAACCTGCGGGTATTGAGGAGACATTATTATCCATATCTTGTGAATGGAGAAACTGAGGTTCATAGAATTTGAGTGGTTCATCTTCAGCCAAACAGCCAAGCCTGTGGCTTCTGCTTCCAAATTCAAAAAGCTTTCCTCCGTGTCACTGCTTCTGGCCCCTAGGCAGCGCTCACCCCATAACTACATCATTACCTACCATAGTGTCACATCCACCCAGAAATCGACTTTGCATGAGGCATTCTGAGTAAAACAAGTGGGAGCCTCGCATTTGTGAATTCAATTCTTTTGAGGGCTTGTGATCAGAAAACATATGCTATCCAATTTTTCCCACACATGCCACTTCTTAGCTGGCCTATCACTGGGGGTCTGTGCAGTGTGGTCTGTTTGAGGCCAATAATCATATCACCATTGTAATGAGTGGCAAATCCTATGTAATTTACACATTAAAAGGAGGCTGAGATGCATGGAAAAACCCAGCCCCCATTTGTCTAATGAAATTAAAGCTCTTAGCCAAATAGTGGTGCTGAAAAGAGATGTTTGGGAAGGGCTCTCCCGGGCTCTCTCTCCCCTGCCTCTGAAGAAGAGGGTGAGTGTTCTTTATTCATGATTCCGCCTCTACCTAAATCACTCCCACAATGGGACCTCTAAACCAAGGGGCCCTGTCTGGGAGCGTGATTTACTGATTTACGCATAGCTGAGGCCAGGCGGGGCTTACAAAGGCATTATGACTAGTTATTTTCAATAACAATTGAAGGGAAAAAGAAAGCAGCAAAGATGTTCTGTGGCTTGGCAGGCAAAGTACTGACTGGCCCCCACCTCCTCCTCCAAACTGCATAAACAAAAGTTTTGAGCCATACCTGGTAAAATATTTTAAGATATATTTCTTATTCAGTGGTAACTGGACATTATCGTAAAGTAAGTGTGAGTGACAGCACTTGGAGCAACCGCACTGAGCTTATGCTCCCATGATTAGTGAGAAGGGGTGGTTGGCTCTTACATTTAATGGCTGTCCAAATTCTTATGAATCCCCATGACCTTGAAACTCTCCTTCAAGTCTGGGAACTAGCCGTGTTGAAATGAGATAAAAAAAATAATAATAAAAGCCAAGTTTAATGGGTTTCAGTCTGAAAGTCAAGACTCTACAGTCATGAAGCTAGTTAGCATACAGGATGTTTAGTCCACGAATGGGAAAAGAATGGAAATACTGTGGAGTATTTGGGTTTAAGAATATGAGTGGAGATATCAAAGCAATCATCTATGTAAAGGAACAACCAGAGTATTAGAAAAATTACTAATGTATTTTCTCCGTGGGTTAAACAACTTCTCAAAAGCAAAAGCATTTGAAAAAAAAGTAAGAAGTGCTCACACACACGTTCACAACCACACCCCTGAACCAGGAAAAGAAAAAAAAAAAGATTGTGTTGAAAAACATCATTTTCCACTTTCCTTGCCCTGAATGAAACATTACATAATGTAGACTTGTCTTATTCCAACCTCGTTTCCTACCACTTTCCCCCACTCACGACTCTCTAGCTACACTTTTCCTTCTCTTCTTCAGTCACATTAAACTCATTTTTGTTTTGAGGCCTATAATATTCTTACCCAAGATTTTTGCACAGCTAGCTCTTTCATCCAAGGAGATTTTTGTTGCTCTAAGCACATCAGATCAAATATATTAAAATATCCTCACATTAAATAGAATTTGTATATAATGAGAACAGGCAAGTGGCAGGTGATTCATTACAACAAACATTTGTATGCATTTATATAAATATTGTTGATTTTGTTTTCTTTTTGTTTCATAATTTTGCAGTATTCTTTTCATAAATTAATGCCAATAACATTATTCCAGGTTTGAAATACTATTGTGGGCCTTTGAAAAACTCCTGGCCATAGGCATCATGCCTACTGTACCTAACAGATAAAATAGTCCTTCTCTCACCAGTCAGGGTCAGGTCAAATGTCACCATTTAGAAGAAGTGTTTTCTAACTACCCATTCCAAAATAGCCAGCCTCTCCATGCTCAGTGACTCTTTAACATTCTTTGTACTTTTTGTAATCTGAAGTTATCCTGTGTTCAGATTTTACCATCTGTTTCCTACTGCTTGTATATAAACTCAATGACATCAGAGACACAAATGGCTGTACCCAATAGTCCATCCCCAATGCCTAGAATAGTGCTTGGTATTATATAGGTTTACAAATAAATATCTGTTGAATGAATGAACAATTATATGATTACATGAATTCACATACCCTAGGTTCATTCTATAATACTGATTTAATATAATAATGATTTAAATTTGCATTTGTGTAAAGCTCATAACTAAACCATGGTGATTTCCACAGTAACAATTCAAGATGCCAGTTTTAAAGGTATCTAGTGTTACAGGGTGAGAGGTGGGGCAGTGGCTCCATTTTAAGTTTTAAATATGATCAAAAGAAACCCTTTCATCAAAAGAGCTTTAAAATTCACTTTTGTACCTGGATGGAATTTTGGTTACCATAAGAGAGGAGAAAGTCAACAGAGAGAACATGACTCAGCTCTCAAGTCAGGTGGACAAAAAACAGTCAGAACCTAGATTTGCAGCTACTCTTAGAAGGACCAAAACTTCCCATTAAACTAGATGTACAAAATCTTGAGACATAAAGATGGTAATTTCAGTAAATGCACTAACAAAATCCAAGCTGAGCAACAAAAACTTTTAAGTATAAATTGACATTTTGGTGCAGACTATGGGACAGAGAATGTGGAACTCACCCATTGAGCTCCAGACCAGAGAAGTGTATCCCTAGTGGTGCCAATTTACATACAACTCATTATGGAGAGTGAGTTTTATTGTCTTCAGCAAATCACTTTATTTTTATAAAATTTTTATTAAACAACATCTCCTGGTATTGTGATAGGCAGACACCAGGCTAAAATGAATCTTATGAAATTGTTTGAGTTATATAATTCTGTGGTCCAGAGTAGAGAAAGTCATTGCATAATTCTGACTTAAATAATTTGTTCATTGTATGTTAACTATCTTACCTGATTTTCTCAGTAACTTCATTAGGTAGATAAAAAATATATTGTCCCTGTTTTGTAGCAGAGAATCAGATGCTCAGAGAGATTAGATGCCTGTTTTAGCTAGGATAAGTTAAGCTCATGCTACAGTAACAAACAACACTAGAAGAAATAAACACAGTTTACTTTTCCATTACACAAATGGGTATGTCTCCACGGCAGCTGTTATCTTTACAATGGCTCAGCAGTCCAGGCTGTTTCCATTTTGCAGCTCTACTACCTCAACATGAAGTCACTGCGTAGGCTGGAAAAGAGATCTGGAAAATTGCATGGGAGTGTTTCACTGACACAGCCCAGAAGTGACACACATAATTTCTACATATAATTCATTGGCCCAAACTAATCACACAATCCTATTTAAATGCAAGTTTGCTGGGAAGTACAGTTTTCCATGTTCCCAAGGAAAAGGAATTTGATATGGAATTTGTCTCTGTCACAGTGCCCAGGATTAAACAGCAAATAAAGTAAAAGAGCTAAGATTTGCCCAAAATCTGATACCAAGCCCAGTACTCTTTACATGACTCTATCTAAGCTAGAAAATAAAGATTATATTTTTTTTCTATTTGTGTTTCTAAGATCCAGCATATACCTGACACATAGAAGAGGCTCAAAATAGTTCTTATAACAGAAGAAACAAAGGAAGAGAAGAAAGAAGGGAGAAAGGAAAGAAGGATGAATGTAAGGGAGAAAGGATGGAAGGAAAGAAGATCTTTATTGCTTCTTAACTTCATGAATGATATATTCTTTGATGCATAGTAAAGGACAGATGTGATATAGTCATTGATGAAAGAAGAGAGAGGAAGGAAGGGAGAGAAGGAGGGAGGGAGAGACAAGAGAGATTAAGAAAAAGATTACATGACTCTCATGAAGAAGAAATAGAGGCAAAAAGGAATCCCTTTGGAATACAAATTGGTGTGTATAATACTCCTTGAGTTCTTTGGCAGAAAGGTGACATGTAAAGTAAATGTTACAACAAAATTATTTAATAATAAGACTATTGTATTTCTTCCTCTCCATACAATTTACAGTAGAATCAAAGCACCATACTTTTACACAGCCCTTACAGGAAAAGCAAGACAAGGGCAAGCAGAAATAAATTAAGTATCTGCCATTGATTGTCATGGATAGCACCAGCTTATTGAGCTAATACTTTATTAGTGTGCTATAGCTTGGATGATGATGGTCTTTTTATTGTTTTTGTGGTAACTCTTTATTTTAAGTATCTTATCATTATGAATTCATTTAGTATTGATTGCAATAGCAGTGATCATAAAGAATTAATTTGGCATTACCATGAATGTTATATGCACTTACATGAGTTCAGCTATAATTCAAAGTTAATTAATATGGAAGGTATTATTGCTTTGCAATTTTGCAATCTTTTTTAAGTATTTAAAGTGTGTTTTTTTTTTTTTCCACAAGGTAGAACCTAGCAGAAAATCTACCTAAGGCATTCTTCTTTGGAGGGCAGTTTTATTTAGTGATAAATGAGAAATTTGCTTTAAAAAAAAAAAAAACATTCTTTATGTCTTAAAGCATTTGAGATTCCAGCCCCAGAATTCACAGTTATTAAAAGACTAAAGCCTTGAGTCCTGGAAAAACGATCATGTCTGCTGGGTGTTCCTACTTGCTTGGCATGACTAGGGTGAGCAGCGTAATTGAGAGTTTACCTCTCTTCAATATCTTCTGTATCTCACCAAGGATGATTTGTCCCTGTCAGAATGAAAAGCTTCCAGCAAAGGAACTCCATTTACTTATAATGATATTGAATTACCAGAAGGTACAATTCAGGACACACTTCCAGCAAGCTGAAATTGTTGAACGTAGGTATTAGTGGGAATCTGGTAAGGTTCAAGGTCTAAATCAAATTACACGTGTCTGGAATGCCTGTCTGTGGACTTTACTTAAAATCCACTCCACCACCTTCTGTGGCTGTAACTGCTGTTCTGAACACAATTATGATGGCATGCATAGACTTATTGGGATACCATGCTGCAAATGACTGACTTTACACATATCTGGACTAGGGCGTCATTCAAGGACTGCTACTAAAAGACACTGAAATCTTAGAATGATCTTCTCTTTTCACCCCACTCCTCGAGTATTGAGAAAATCTTTGAGGCTTCTCATCATCCTTATTATAAGGTAAATGTCATTTAGATCCAACAGAATAATCCATTTCTCCACCAGGAAGTCATCAGGAGGCAATCCAACACAGAGAATCACTCCGACTGAATAAAAGAGTTTAACAGGCAGATGAGCTCTGAGGAACAATCTGGAGCAGGAGGACTGCCCAAGAGGCAAACTGATAAGAATGCCACTATGGCAGGTCTAAAATCCCAGGAACCATAGAAGTTACTGAGAAGAGGCAGAGGAGCATATGTAACTGAAATGGAATCACAAAGGCAAATTTTGGCCTAGGACAATGCAAAAATCAGCCAAAAAAAGTAGGCCAGAGACCAGCAAGGGTGGCTTAGCCCAGGTGGAGTCAGCAGAGAATAACTGGGTGTTAGGAAACTCACAGGGCCCTGGTAACAGCTCTGGGCTCCCTCTTCTTAGTGGAGACACTAACCAAAAATGAAATCAGAATACAAAGTAGAAGGTCAGCAGCAAAACTGATCTGGAGAATGGTCTAGCCTATGCCCCTAATGACTTAGTATCTAGGTAGGCAGGAAGTGCCCTGGTCAGAACCCAGAGCCAGGGAAGCAGATTCAGGCAAGGCAGGACCATCGAAATTCATAGTAGAGCTGCTTGTGGCATCCCAAGGAGGAAGGAGCCTGTTGCAAAGTGAGCTGAGGAAGCCAGATATAAAGAGACCAGTCTCAGAGTGGTCAGGGATACCTAGGATATTACTACAAAATTTTTCGTAGGAGTCCTAAATCTATGTTACTAAAAGCACCTTTAGTGATGTTAAAAATTTATTTCCTCTTGTCAAATATACAGCATTTATAGCTTTCAACGGGACCAATCGAGGAAACCCAGGCTCAGTCAAAGCCAGTTTCAGGCAGCTCCTCCAAGCTGTTCACCTCACTGAACAAGCTCTCTCTTCTTCTAACTCTCATTGTGCTTTCTCACTGGCCAAACACTCTCTTACAGCCATGGGAAAATGTAATTATCACCCTTATCTTAGGTAGTAAATACCAAAACTTTTTTAGTTAGTATAAACAAAGATTGTTCTATTCCTTCTGTCTGATACCTAAAAGGTATATAAAAGTCTATTCTTATCTTTCTAATTAGTGATATTTTCTTTGTGTCAGTTAATAATACACTGCAAATCAAATAACAGACAGCTGCTGAACAGCAAATTCTGAAGTCCAGAATTCTCCTATCCCACTAGATCAGTTAAAGATTTCAGGAAAAGGGAAGACTGAAGCAAACTGAAGTGACTTGGTTCTTAACACCTTAAATTAACATGTCTTTTGATTATAGGTGTTTCAGGGTGTCTTCAGTGGCAGCAACACTCAATGATAAACACAAGTTCAGCACTTCAAAGAGCCTATGCGAGCATAAGCACTTACCCTTAAAAATTAGCAAAGGATGTCATGGAGGTAAGAGGGTATACTTTATTTGTGCTATGGGAAGCAATAATGGAGATTTACAGTTCTTCAATATAGCATAGGATTTCCCAGAATGCTGACTAACAGAACCACACGGAGGTTTATTGATGTAGCACTGTATTGGAAACACAAGTTTATTAATAAATAGCTTCATGAGAGCATAAAAGGCAAAAAGAGATAGCAAATGACACGATGGCATGAAAACCAGGAAGACCATGTGAAAAAGCATGTGGTTTGAGAAATGTGACCAGGAGATTAACCGCAGAGATCAACTTAGAAACTTAAGCATTCAGGGAAAACATTCAAGTGGAATCTGTGCTAACAACAGAGCCTTTTCTTTCTGTTTGCAGGTTTTAATAGCCACAAATGTCTCTTAGCATTTCTTTCCCTTAGGAAGACAATATCAGAGTGCTGGCATCAATTTCTTTAAATTATACTGGCAAAAGATAAACAAAGCTCAAGATATAGAAATATATTTTACACTGAAAAAAAAAGGGGGTGGGGAACACACACTGAAACCAAATCCTCATATTTCTTGGCTCACAGTAGCAGGCTGACTAGTTACCCAAAATGAGCTTACTGCAAAATCACTCTGTTCTCACCACAGGCACAATTTACCAACTGGGTGCAGCAGACACCGGGCTGGCTCCTCAACTTCTCTTCTCCAATTAAGCTGCACAACCTGTTACCATTTTGCCAATGGACTCTATTTACTTAGGTTCTGCATAACTTGCCAAGTGCTCACTCTGTGGAATTCCCAGCAAAGCGAAAAGAACAATTGGGGAAAATTTTTGTTCACATCCTCTCTTTTAACTTTCCAGAGCAGAGGGGAATGCATCAACGTGGAGCAGATGTGCTGAGACCAAATGCTCTCTTCCTCATGATTACAGTTGGTTATACCTGTGGATAGGCAAGCTAATTCTGTTGCAAATGTGCAAGAGAGGGTAGTACTAACGTACAATGTGTGGTCCTGGAGGCTTTGTTCCCACGTAATCGGGTGCTTCGTTTCACAAGACCTGGCACGTTCAGAGGGAAACAAGCAAAACAGCCCCGTGCAGTTTTCATTGTGAGCTCTCTGTACTGCTTAGAGAGTGCCCAGTTCTCAGCAATGTTGACATAAATATTGTGGAATTTCTTATTTGGAGCTGGAAAGTAATGATTCTTTCTACTTAATGTGTTCAGCGACTCTACACCCTATTGTTTTCTGCCATTTGAAAATGCCCGAGGATGTCATTATAACTACATGTATCAATATTAAACCTTTACAAACAGTTGACTAAATGAGCTGTTATTATCTTTGTTTCTGAAAATGGTGTACCTTTTTACTTCATTTATCAGTAACTAGGTATAGTCGATTGCACTCTGGTATTGATCCCAATATCTATACCCGTCACAGACTACCTTTCCTCAAGGTCATCGTAAGGTCGGGTTATGATCAATATGAATTGACTGTCTGCAAATAAATTTATGTAGCTGACATAATTGCAAGTAATACCTTTTTTGAATTAAGGTGGACCACTTTATGAAGCACATGTGTTTGAAACATTAACAGTAACACCATCTAATTCTGCATAATGAACCAGTCTTGCTATAATTCACAAGTCCTCTTTGTATAACTAAAAGCTGCATAAGCTCCCCAATAACCATTTCTAAATAACACCTGCAGTTTCAAGCTTCAGATTTCATGCGGATGCTAATTATGTTTTCCAAGCAATAGTATGTAGCCCCTATGTGCATTTCGATTTCCGATTCTCAAGTTTCATTTCTATCATTGCTATTTCAAAGGCGAGTGACATATTTAGTCATCCTAATCAGAGCACCATGTCTGATAAAACCAACTTTCTTGAGTAGAAGCAGTATGATCAAAATACAGAATGGATTCCAAAGCCATCTCCCCACCATGGGCCCCTCACACTGCAGGGAGACACACTTGTGATCAGCCTGCTAGCCACTGGATGTCACTGACGCTTACATAAATGGAGCTTAAGGGGCATTTATCTGACTGTAAAAATCATGACTTCAGTAGAAAGCAGTTTAGCTAGAAACATTTCACTCAGGCAATTTCTAATTTCAGAAAAATAGGCTCATAAAGCTCACAAAGGCGATACCCAACTTCAAGCGTGATTAGTTTCAGTTGTTTGTTTCAGCTTTAACTGGGATATGAATAAACAGCAAGTTTTGGGGGTGCACTCCATTTTTGACAGCAGTTGCCATTCTGTTTTTAAAGGAACACACCCAATCAGGTCTGTGACATCCTGAAACATTTATCAGCAAGTCCATAAAACAATAATTTAGGAAATTTTTTAAATTCTATAATTATTGTTTTTTTGTTTGTTTGTTTAACACATTGTCCTATATTTAACTGTTTCAGAAGTATATATTCTTATTAAAAATTAAAGTTTACTTGAAGCATTTAAATGTACTACTTTTAATATAAACGATTTGGATTCAGATTTTAAACAAGAAGTAGGACTTTCTAAAGCATAATTAATGATGACAAGTGTCAGAAAAACATCATTGAATGTATTATAAAATGGTTCTCACCATAAAATTCATTCTTGGATCAAATTATGGCAGAGAAATGTAATTTTCCTTGACTATTTCATGAATTCTCTTTCTAGGACATGTCAGGGAAACCAATCAGATCTATCAGTAGATGGTCTACAGTGTAAATATGAAAAGATGCGATAGATTGGAAAGTTCTAACAAAATAAGGATTTATCTTTTGTCTTGAATATAAACACAAAGCAAATGTAGTATGTTAGCGGCTTTGAGAAAAAGCACTATATAAAAGCAAAGAAAAAGGCACTATATAAGAGCAAAGAATTATGACAAATGACATTGCAACAGACATGCTGCCATCCCAGAGCTTGAGCCATTTGAGAAGCTATTTTGAATTAATAACGCATGCCATCGTGATTACATTTGCTTAGCAGAAACATTTTAAGAAATAACAGCCTGCAAGAGGAAACTGAAACAATAGCTCTCTATCTTTATATAACATATAATTGCCATTTTTCTCAGACAGAAAAGGCTCAAAATCCATAGTAACTAAAGTCTAGGTTTTTATTTTTAGGTGACTATATATTTGCATATGCAGCAAAATAAATTTAGTACTCCCCAGAAAAGTATTATATTACTGAAAATATAAATTCACGGGGACTGGATCACCCACTGATAGCTCATATTGTTAGATCCGAAGTTGGGGCAAAAAAAGGAAAAGTAACTAACAGTCAGCCAACTTTTTGCACAAAGTGACTCAGTGAAGGCTAAGGTGGAAATGTGTATGCAATCTCACCCCATCTTTATCCCCCCACAAAAAAATCTTAAAAATAGATGAAAATAGACTGATGTGCATTTGGGCAGTTTTATCTGTTGATAAGTTAATTAAGAAGCATAAGTCTCTATCCAAATAATGGAGGCCAAGCAAATATGTCACAAATTGCTCATAGTCCAGGTAGCCAGGCACACCTGGAATCACATCTTTAGGCAATTTGATGCTTGGCAAAACATAGAAAGATAACACTGTAAGGAGTTCCCTCATGCTTGCTTAAACTATGTTTCCACCTTAAATAAATTAAAGCATGCAGCAGCAGTAGGTAAGGTGGTCAATGCAATTAAATTCAAAACCTGAATGTATTGAACTTTCTGCAATTATACATGGGTCATCTCTGGACAATATGTTGGCCATCTGGTAGCATCTGTGCCGTTCCCTCTAATAGAGTTCCTGCTGTGGCTCGAGGCCATGGCAGGCAGTGCTAAGCAGGTCACATGGTGTGTCTTTCAGCCATATTTAGGTCACAATTTGGGATGGGAGGAAGCAGGAATTATCTTTTTGCACAAAGGCAATAAAAATGAATAATCCCTTGTAGGTATCTTGTGCTTTGTTAAATAGATAGGGGTACGTTTTGCAGTTTTTTTCCATGTTTCATCCCAAGTTGCGCAAAATATAAGAGAAAATATCATGCTAATGGCTAAACATTTGCCTGCGAGTTTCCTTTTCTCGCAAAAGAAAAGACTCTTTTTAAGCAATGGTATATCTTCTGTTTTGTTTTGATTTTTGGTTTTTTGTTTTTGCTTTTGTTTTTTTTTTTTTTGGTTTTGTTTTGTTACTAAAGGGAGAAATGGAAAGATAAATGAAAAATCTTAATTAGTCTTTAGATAATGGATAGAATGCAGAAAGATCTACAATACTGGATGTAGTCTAGAAAAGTTTTTTTGGGAAGGGGAAGATATGTGTGTGTGTGTGTGCCCCCCCCCCCCCCCCCCTGTGTGTGTGTGTGTATTCTTGTCTTTTAAATAGAAGAAATTATACACACTTACATTTTACCTATCTCTAGACAGCTATTGAAATCTTACATCCTATTAGGTGACTCACAAAATGTTAAAACTGTTATAGACAATGTTTAAATGTGTATAAAAGTCTCAACAACTCTGAGAAACAGAACACTTTTTCCCAAGGTAAATCATTCTAGACATGTGAATCAGAAATAAGTCCTATTAAATATTACTTTTGACATCAGTATAAAGTTTCCACCTAGCATATTAACTGATTGCCCCCCCCCCAGATCAACTATAACTACAACATGCACATTTTTAAAGCGTGAACCTTACACATATTATCTAAGTTCACTTAATATAGATTTTAAAAAGCAATATGGACAAGAGTCAAGTTCGACATAAGCAATTCCAGTTTGACATCAATTAGTGAGTAGCTTTTACTCTTATAGACATATTTATAATGGAAAGGAGTGCATTTAGACTTTAAGGTCCTGCCAACTAATCAATTTGATGAACTAATTGATAATAAATGTTAATTGACAACTAACAGCAGTCAATTAATTGCATTTCAAATGCAACTCCAGGAAGCTGAGTTGAACATTATTCTACCTCAAGCTACTCAAATAATAGCTCAGCAATGACTTTGCAACAGGCTATAAAGGTCAAAATGGGCTAGCTTTTTCTTTTAGGGGATCAGGGATCCCAGGGCATAGGTTTACAAAAACAGTAACAGCTCATATCTAAAGCTCCCCTCACTGCCCCAGTGCTGAGCCTCTTTCCTTGTGGCAGTGTGCTGGCTTCAGAAACATCTCCTGTGGCATTTTTCCTTTAGGTTACAATGTGGAAAGCCAGTAGTCATCTCCAAAGAAGCAGTTAAATCTACCAGTTATATGATTTGCCTCTTTGATGGAGCCACTTAACTAATAGCTAAACTTAGATTTGAGGGTTTTTTGTTTTTGTTTTTAGTTATCTGTCTTTGTAGCAGAAAGGATATGCCCCGTTTTCTGGGTTCCTTCAATTACAGATAATCAAAGAACAAGTGAGATGGACAGCCAGCGAATTTGGTACAATTCAGCCCTAAAAAATAGTGTGTTAGAATTTAAACATTCTTCATTTTAGTCAATTGATACATACTAAAATCCCCAAAACTTAATCCAAAAGCTTTGCCTGTAATCTCAAACTCAAACTCATTTGTAAATGGAATAAAGTTCTCACTAGCCTTTTAGACTCCAGACTCCAGAGACTTTGCACTTTCTCTTTGGTTTGCCTAGAATATTATTTCCTATATGGTCTCATGAATCATGACTTTACTTCATTTAGACCTCTGCTCACACATCACCTCCTCAGAGAGGGCCATCCTGGCCATTCTACCCCAAACTTATAAACACTTCTTGTTCACTCTCTATTCTCTTATTTTGTTTTACTTTTCTTCACACTTCATATCGCTACCCTGTATTACATATTCTCTTACGCATTTATCACCAATCTCCTTCCCTTAAATGTTAACTCCATGGGGAGTGACTTAGAACTCTTCCTTGCATATTCTTGGTGCCTAGATAGTGTTCACAGTGAGTCCTGTGTAATATTTATTGAATGAAAAAAACATTCTGAAAATCATCCCTTCAAGTGAACTGCTATGATCACGTCACCTCTGGCTCAAAGCAAACATCTCAGAAGGGCAGTGTGTTAGAATGGAAAGGAGACTACACTAGGAGAGAAGAGAACCCAGTGTCATCCTTGGCTGCATGAGCCATGTCACTTTGGGAAAACAACTCCACCTTACTGGAACTCAGTTTCCTCATTGTAAAATAAAGGGCTTTGACAAGATAATTTTTAAAATTTCTTCTCACTCTAAGATTTCTCTGATTTTGTAATTTAATTTGTTCTATTTGGAAGAAAACAATTCTCTATTGTTCTTTCCTGGCTATGTTCTCTTTTGGAAGAAAAATAATAATACAATAAAATCATGTGTGTTTCATAAAAATTGTTACCTCAGAAGGCTTTATAGAGTTAGAAAATGTCACTATAAAGTTAAATAAATGGCAGCCAAGGGAGAAATGAGTAAGGAATACAGGGAAAGGCTAGAGATTTTAAATGAAATTTCAAGTGAGATGTGAGATTCAAAGAGACAGCTGAGCAAAGAAGGCCCACTGACAGGGATGAGGGAATTTGGGGGTCAAAGTACCAAAGGGGGAAAATATAGAGGTAAAATGGGCAAAAAATTGAGGGAATTTTTTAAAAATTTGGACTTTAAGTAATACAATGTATGGAGTGGTTTAATTTTAAGAGAAGGGAAACAGCCATAATTCTGTAAAAAATGGCAAAACAGTTCCCTAAGGGGGTGTGGGAATGACTATGGTGGCAATGAGAGTGGTGTGAATGATAAGCCCACACTTTCAGACAACTGTAAGTTCTTCAGTTGAATCAGAGAATAAATAAATGTAGCTGGAATCCAAGCTCCTGGCTATGATACATGAATTTTTACATCCTTGTTATTCTTTCTTGGATCAGATCCAAATCAAACTCCCTGAACCCCTAATATGCTGACCAGAAAAACTTGCATTTTTTCCCCCAAGAGATATGTTAATCAAAGGGCTTAAACTTAACCTCCTTTAGATGGCAGTCGGTTGGGTTCTTTCTAGTTTTTTATCAGTTATCCTCTAACTTCTTTGGTCTGAATTTGTTTTTCAGAAAAACATTATAAGAAGAGCTTGTAGAGTGAACCAAAGTCACTCATTGTCCTTCTGAATGTTGAAATGATACGCAGATACCCCGGGGTAAGGTGGGAAATCCTATTCCATATAGGATAGAGCCATAACTCTTACGAATGTCATCGTCACGGGCGAATTCAGATATTATTTCAATAAACTTCTTTGAGCTACATAATCTACGAGTTTATTAAAAGACCCTCAGGTTTAGTTGGTGGACTATAAATAATCTATATGCTCTTTCAAACAAAAAAATTCAAATTGCAGAGCAGAGGCATTAGGCTTTCCCCTCAAGTTACATTAGGAGTGGATCTATTTGCTGCCAATGCAGCCTCCTGATACGTTAGCCGAGGCTGGATCAGTTCCTAATGTAACTCTGTGAGATTAACAACTGCATCTGGATTTCTCACAGCCTCTGAATTAGTGGTGGGTGAACCAGGGTTCAGAAACACACAAATAAGCTGAGGCTATTTCTTTTCACCTAGTCAAAGGGAGCAAGTGAATTTCACTTGCTTCTCCTTCTCCATAAAGAACTCTTTATTACCTTCTCAAATTCCGTTTGCTCCTGAATGACTTGGGTTTTCTTCCAGCTAATACTACAGCTTCACACCCCCTTCACTTTCTCCCTTGCTACCTCCTTCTCTCTCTCATTCTTTCTCTGTGCTTCTCTCTCCATTTCCTCACTCACACATGCCGTTAGATTCTAGCCAATTGAATAATGACCATTAGAATGTGCTAATTTCCTACTAGAATGTAAGACATATTTTATTCTCTTTGGGTATATTTTATGTATTTTAAGATACACTAATTCTTCCCAAAAATCTGAGGCATCATTCAAAAGTCATCCCAGAATGAGAGAAGATACTACCTCAAAAGTGTTCTCCAATGGCATAAGTTTTCTGAAACAAAAGTCTGACTTCTTTATCTTTGCTTTTCCCACCTACCCTAGCTATTGACACGGAGTGAAGTAAATGAATGAATAAACTAAATGGGTGCTTGGGGGTAATTTGAGAGTAACAACACAATATAAATGAGTTGATAAACAATTTGGGGGTAACATCAGAAGAGTAATAAATTAATAAAAACTAAAAAAAATTTTCAAAAAATAAAGTTAATCATAAGTGAAACAAAAATACTTGGGGCTAAAAAGGAAGTCTTTGGGGAAGAGAGATGACATGTAGCAAAAACTGACCCAAGTCAACTCAAGAAGTAGATGATGTAGCAGAAAAGGCAACAGTTGAAGCAGATGGCCAGGGTGTTAAATAAAAGGACTTAGAGATTAAATAGAGGATCAAAATAAAAATGTTATCTTTGAAAATAATAGAAGTGCATAACAAAAGAAAGATTTAGACCTACTTTTTCCCAAAGTAGTTTGTCCTTTTCTAATTAGGATCCCATATAGTTACTGCTAATGCATCCTAATTCATTAGTAGTAAATTGGCCTGGTTTTAAAGTAGCTCTTCCCAATAGCATTAGAATAGAATTCTTGGGGAAGAATAGAATACTCTAAAGAAGAAAGCTGACTAAAAGCCTCCTTTTGAAAAATCAAAGAATTAAATGTTAGCGAATAAAAATTCACCAGAATGAACTGGTACCTGTATCGGATTGTGTGAGTCACATGCCGAACTACAGAATGGCTCCACTGTCCTCTGGCTTTAGGTGATTTTCTGTTATTTCTTATTCCAAGTACAATTTATAGAAGTTCTTGTTCACATTTTCTTTCACTATTTCTTTTCCACATTGTTTGATTTCACTGAAGAGAATGCTGTATCTTTAACATTTCTTAAAAACCCACTAAATACCAATGGGCCAATATCCATTGGAGAAAACCCAAATGTAACTTTGTTTTTAAGGAATTACTTAATTATAGGAGCAATTTTGAATGATATTGATCTGAATCCCTCAAATTAAGAGGAAAAGGGATGTTCAAAAAGAATAATAAAAAATGTATTTGCAAAGTCTCAAAGAATTATTGATTACAATGGGAAAAGTAATAAATTTACTGAGGAGAAACCCATGAAAATACTACTTTAACCAGCTGATCAAAGTTACTATCACCAGTACTGAGTCATATCAACATTTAGTAACCCAAATATGACAACTGAGGATATAATATCACTTTTGTATTATTCTTATCAAAAATGTATAACCTCAATTTCATCATTGCAAAACATCAGTCAAATCCAATTTGAGAGACATTCTACAAAGTAACTGCCCATCAAAATTTTTTTAAAAAGGCAACATCATCATACACTAGAATACACTGAGGAATTATCAGAAACTAGAAAAAAAAAAAAAAAGCACAGGAATTAAATATAGTATAAGATCCTGGGTTGGATCAAGGAACAGAAAAAGAACATTAGTAGAAAAACTGGCAATATTCAAACATGGGTTGTAAGTTTAGGAAAAGCTGCTATCTCAATGTTAATTTCCTGGTTTGATCACTGTGCCATGGCTATGTAAGCTGTTACCATTAGCGGAAGTTGAATAAAAGGTTTATGTGAACTCTTTCCTCAATTTTTGTAACTTTCTTAAGCCTATAATTTTTTTCAAAACAAAAAAATTTTTTTAAAGTATAAAGTTTAATGTAGGCAATCTTGCATAAATGTTTTAAATGCAGAAATCATGTGTCAGCAGTGACTGAGAAGGCACACACAAAAAAAGAGTACATGTGACCAAGAATTTTAAAACCTATTGAGTTTGTTATTACGGTAAACTTTGCTTTGGTATTAGAATGGTATTAATAAATATCTATTGCCAATCTCCATCTCTACTAGGATAAAAATAAGGAAATATAGACACTTGGTGGGTTTTGAAAGGAAGTTAAAGCATTCCTTTCTTTTCAGAGCTTTAATGTGAAACCCTCTTTCCATGGCAGTTTGAGAAATTAACTTTCTGTCACTCATCAGATTTTTATACCCTGTGCTCAGAGCAGTCACTGGCAAACAGTGATACTCTGTGAATGTCTGTTGAATAAAAGAAAGTATAAATATTTTCAGAATGATCTTGAAATTTTTGTCTTTCATGTACTTGTGAACTTCTTGGAACACATCCATAGTTTAATCTTCAATACTCCCTAGCCCTAAACAAGTAATATTTCCTTCATTAATTATAGGTTATGAGCTATTCCCTAAAACTAATATGCCAGAAAACTGGAAACCTTTTCAGTAATATTACGATTATCCCCATAACTTCATTCTATTCATGAGAAAAGCCTCCAACAAATCCCCATTAAGGGACATTCTACAAAATACTTGATGAATACTCTTAAAACTGTCAAAGTCATCAAAAACAAGGAAAGTCTGAGACACTGTAAGAGCCGATAGAAAAATCTGAAAAACCATAATAGTCAAGAAGAACCTAAGAAGACATGACAACTAAATATAATGTAGTATTCTGGATGAGACCCAGAGAAAAAGAACATTAGGAAAAAACTGAGGCAATCTGAGTAAACTATGGACTTTAATTAAAGATAATGCATTAATATTGTTTTATTAACTTTAACAAATATACTAGTGTAAGGTAAAACTGGGTATGGGATATTTGGGAACTTTCTGTATTATCTTTGCAGTTTTTTTGTAAATCTAAAACTATTCTTTAAAAAAGTTTACTTTAAAAAATTCAATGTAAATGAAACATTTTTTAAATAATCCTTTTTATAGAAAGTTGTTTAAAATATAAAACAAATTTCTCTCTTTTGTAAATACCAGTTTCAAGCATAATTTGATCTTTTCTTTTGGAGTACACTATGAATATCAGTTTTTATCTCTTGGTAACACAATTATTATTTCGTCCCCTCTGACAGTCTGAAGCCTGTGTGCATTTTTTCTGCATGTGCCTACTTTCAGCAAAATCTCCCCCATTGATACATATAAAATATTCAGAACGATGCCTGGAACATAGAAAGTTTATAGTAACATTAACATTATATGAAGATACTGTCACTCACCCACTATAACCAGATCATAAGCTTTGGATTTTTCCAGTAACAATGATGAACTTGTAATTCATCCATATTTACTCACCTGGTTGCTGTTGTGACCAAATGTGGACATAATTAAATTGTCAGTCAAGGTAAGAAAATGAGTCTTAGACCATAAAAATGTGAAGCTAGATGATCCTTCAGTGAATTACACCTCTGTTTTAGGTCTCATTCACTCCACCAAACAAGAACAGGGACTCACACATAGCCCTCTCCCACACCACCACGTACACATATCATCTATTTCCC
>KE793768.1:5423-16408 GCA_000465285.1 Eidolon helvum
GGGAAAGAGGGAGCCTTTCAAAGCCTTTATGAAAGGTAGCGGCACCCCCTCTGACGCTGGGGGGGAGGGAAGGGAGGCACAAACAAAAGAGCATCTCAAAACTCAAAAGGAAGAAAAGATAGCTGGAGGGGGAGACGGAGGCAGAGAACACATGAAAAAAGACATTATTCCCACTTTGCTGATCACAGGGCTCAACCAAATCCTCCCACGCAGGAAAGAACAAAGTGCTCATTTCCAGCAACCCCAGAACAGAAAAAGGGGATATTGGCGGAATCCCTTCATATCAAAGAGCAATTAAGTTATTAGGAGATTTCAGAGAATTTCCAAGAGAACAGAGCCTTTCTCGCACATTACAAACTACCTCTGAGCCCTCCGTGAAATCGCGAGATACGCATAACGCCGTTGTGTTGCTTGTTATTTTTTTTGGCTGTGTTCACTCGTTCACTTAACAAATATTTATCAACGGACTTCTAAGTGCAGGTCATGAATGGAAAACTCCTAGGCTCGGGTTTCTCGTCTGTAAAATGATCCTCTGTCATGGTGTCACCGAGCAGGTAAAGGGCTCTGTAAACCACGAAGTCCTTGACGAGGTCGTCATTATTTTTGTCAAGCTCCCTGAGGGGATGGGGTGACCACACACTCTGGTATGCCCCAAACAGTCCCTGGGCACACCTGTTTTCCCAGCCTCTCTCCACCTTACGAGTGTCCCAGTTTGGCAAATAAGCTGTATGACCCCGTGTTGGTAGCATCATCCGTGCAAGCGCAAAGCGTGAGCTGACTCCGAGTTCCCACCTGATGGCTCCCTCGCAGTAAATTTCCATGATCTCACCAACTCTTCAGGCGAGTTCCTCTCTGCCTCACAATACCTGCCGTCTTTGAAGTTGCAGCCAACTCAGGTGTGAAAATTAAATGTGTTCACAGAAGTAAGTACTCTGCGACATGTGTGCAACAGCGGCTTCTCCAAAAAAGAGGAGAGAAAGCAATTTGGGGAACACCCGTCATGAATGTGGAATCTGGGCATAAGGAAGTGTTTTCCTGCACAAAGGCATTTTCAGTTCGTAAATTGAAATGTTATATTTCAAGGTAGCAGCGCCGCTGGCCTCTGCAGTGGGCACAAAGCATAGCTGAGTCTGGCGACTGCTGACAGCCAGGAGCTTTGGGCTTCCCAAGCGGAATTAGGCTGCTGGGTTGTGGGCGGGGGATGGGGATACTGCTGAGGGTCAGGGCTGGGATTTCGACCGTCGCCTCCTGTGCCCTGGCGGCTGCGTTTCCCAGACTCGCCCCGCTTCTGCTTCCTGACTCGGGGAGCGGGTGTGACGACAGCATCCACTTCCCAGTGTGGTTCTGAAGGTGAGTTAGGAGGGCCGATGCGCGTAGTGGAGCCCCTGACACCTGGCAGATTGTCTCTAGTGCAGAAAGGCTTGTCATTCTCAATTCTGTTGCTCCCAACAGGGCACGTAGCAGCCATTACCAGCACTTTTGTGGGGGACAACTACGAGGCGGAAGTCAGGGGCTAGCCCCTGCTTCTACCTTCTCTCTCTTGCTGCCAAATACCCACGAGAGTTGTCCAGAGCAAAGACTTTCAAATGTGGTCAGGGAATTCAGATTCTACGTGTATCAGTCAGGCATCGCCAAAAATAATGCTGTGTAACAAAGCATCCCAAATGCCAGTGGCTTCAGGCCACACTGATTTACTCTCCCCAGCGTGCAGGTCAGCTGGTGTCCTCGAATCCAGGCTGAGCTCGTTTCAGGCCGCTCTGGCAGGAGATTTCGGAGGTGGCTCAGGGTCTGTCATCCTTCTCCTGCAAGCAGGGGTCTGTCCAGAGTACGCGCTTCTGATGACAATGGCAGGGGAGCCAAAGGGCCAGTGGAAACCCTCCCGGTCTCTCAAGGGCTAGGCTCAAAATCTGCCACTTCTGCCCATGTATCTTTGACCAAAGTAAGTCACATGGCCAAGTCCAAAGTCAATACTTGCTGAAAAAGGGCCATGGCAAGAATGTGGTGGGGATAGGGGTGAAGAAGTCGGGCCATGTCACAACATCTCATCTTTTGCAGGAAAGGTTGGAGCAAACAAATTTTGACTGGTCTGAAATGGCCTCGTCCCCCCTGCGTATGGCTGGCTGGCCATCGGCCGGCCAGCAGGGACACCTGGGCCGTGTGTCTCTCTTCACCCGGCCACCTAGCCGTCTAGCCTAGGGCTGTTTATATGCTGCTATCTTGGTTTCAGGGGCAGCAAGAAAACAAGCCCTGATATGTAGGCACCTCTTCTGCCTCACTGTCTCGTGGGCTAACGCTCCCAGAGCCAAAGCAAGACACGAGGCCAGCCTGGAGCCAGCGCGGGAGGGGACGACCCCCGGGGGTCCACGGGGGAAGTTAAACAAATGATGACTATTGTGGTACTCTACCACAGGTACCTTGCTCGGGGCACACAATAAACGAGGCAGGCCTCCTTCCCGGTACTTAGGGCTGACAGGCATGTGGTGAGTCATACGTGTCCCTGACGTGTGCCAGACGTGCGTGTCATTTCCCACAGTGGCCACGTAAACGGCCTGGTCCTTACTGGACTCTCTACTCAGACACATCCTAACAGCCTCACTTCTCAGGGGTTAAATAAAAAATCACCAAATAAATGTATTTATGAGAACTTTGGGAAAAAGATGGGAGTGTCTTAGCGGCAAGCTTATTTTCAGAAAAAGAAATCTCTCGTAATGCGATTCTAGATTAATTCTCAGAACACACTTTTGTAAGCCCACCGCTTGCACCAACTTGTCAGGCCGTTGCTGGCCAGGGTCCTAGCACCTGAGCTTTCACTACATAAATATGTTCGAAAGCATTCACCCATTTAGCATTGTTTACCTGGAAAAGGGCAAAATCGTTTTCCAAATTGGAGAGGACGGAAGCGGGGAAATGCGCTCGGCGTTGTTACAATTAGTCACGCTTTGGAATGTCCTGGGGAAAGTCTTCTCTGGAGTTGTTATTGACACAGGAAAGTGGAGGAGGTTAAAAAGAAGTCTGCAGGCACCATTAATTAACCTCCATTACTTTTATTTCCCTGTGCATTTTCCTGATGGGTAGAAGACCGCGGGGCCGAACCCCGTTAGAGCTTCGGGCATCCCGCCTTTGCAAAGTCCAAGCCTCCTGCTTTCCAGAGAAACCATCACAGGATTCACAGTTCCCGTGGGCTGTCGGGGGTTGGGGCTGTTCCCTCACTCCAGGTTGTAAGCTCCTTGAGAGCAGGGCGCACGCCTCGTCCCTTTCTTGGGGGACCCACATGCCTGGTACGGGGCTGGTGCCTTGTGGGACCTTGAGTGATGTTCATGTTTGGATTCTAACATGATCTCCCACTACGGCCAGCGCAGTGATGCCACCCACCCAGAGGCCCCAAGGGAGTGAGTGGCAGAGCCAGGACCGGAACCTGGATCTCCAGACCCCTCGATCTGTGCTCTGTCCACCTGGCCACCGACGTAGAACCAGGTCAGCTTCAGCCTCCTGGGAGGAAGGAGTGAGTGGGTTCCCTCCAGCCAAGGGCATACTGCTCAGCTCCCGGGGCCAGCGGTCCCCAGCTCGGGGTCTGTGCTGGGCAGGGTTTAAGTTGGCCCTGACCCACGTGATCCCTCCCCGTGTATATGATGAGCTATCACTGCTGTGATCACGGCACGTGATGTGGCAGATGGATCTTACAGCTGTAACTAAGGTCATCCGTCAGTTAACCTTAAGGCAGGGACATTATCCAGGGGGGCCTAGCAATCGGAGACTTTCCTCTGGCTGGTGGCAGAAAGAGGAATCAGAGAGTTTTGAAGAACAAAAAAGGACTCAGCGCATCGTTGCTGACTTCAAGGTGGAGAGTGGCCTATAGAAGCTGAGAATAACCCCGGCCAACGATCAGCAAGGGCACGGGGACCTCAGTCCTACGACCACAAGGAACCGACTTCTGCCAGCATCCTGAATGAGTATATTCCTCCTAGAGCCTCCAGATAAAAGTTCAGCCAGCTGACACCTTGACTCCAGTCTTATAAGACCCTACGCTCAGCGCAGCTAAGCCCAGTGGACTTCTACCCATGGAACTCTGAGATAACGGGTGTTGTTTTAAGTCACGACATCTGTGGAAATTTGTTACACGGCGATAGGAGGCTGACACAGTGTTCTTTGAAAGATCTTTGCGGTAGGTATGGGAGTGTAATAGGCTACGGATAAATTCCTGTTCTTCTTAATAGCCGCGCACCCTTAAGCCTCAGCATCCTCATCCGTACAGCGATGGATATAACACCTGCCTTTCAAGGTTGTTCCATTTGCTGGAGTCTGAGGTAGATGATGCTCTTGGGAGAGGACTTACCCGTTCAGCACCTCAGCTGTCTCTTTGTAAAATAGAGCCCCATTAATACTCAGCATTGTTCCAAAGATGGTGTCAGATGAGACGATGGAGAAGACATCAGTGTTCCCTACCGACGACATTTCTTAGCACGCCTGCCTGGCCACAAACCACAGACGTCACACACCTGAGGACAGGCCATAAAGGGCCATTTCCTGCAGGCGTATCATCAAGCCTCATCATCTCTGTATCGTTTCGTCCCCTCTAACTGAGAAATTAATCGAACGCCAAGAAAAATCATCTAAATATCACATCATCCTCTTAGGGGCCAAATATCTCAATGGAGAGTATTATTTGCCTCAAAAAAATAAGACGCCATGAACGTTCAGAGGAGGCCCTGGGCTGGGAGCTTCTCAGCTGTGAGCACCACCAGCTTCATTATTTTATCAGGAAAGAATCTTCACACACACACACAAATCCATCGCCGAGGAATTTTTGCCACAAGAAGCTGTCGAATCGGAAAGCATGCTGTTGTCGATCCTAACATTCAGACCCCGCCTTGAGTTGTCCCACAAGGACGCTCCGAAGACACAGGCGGGCAATGAATTAGCAGAAGGAGCCGACGCGTTCGGCGCGAAGACACCGCGTGGCCGGCTGCACGGGCTGCTCCCTTGTAACTGTCTCCCGCCCCTCGGGCCGTCAGAGAGCGCCGGTGATTCATGGGCGCCCTCATCACAGGCCCCGCGTTGTCTAATAGATTTCTGAAGTTTTCCGCCGAGGCTTTTATTTCGAATGACAGTTATTTCTATTAATGGGTGGGCCCTGCCAGGGTCGCGACCCCAGTCGGGGAGGATGTCTCTCTGCTGAAATGGCAGTCATCATCTCTGGGAAGCGATGCGTGTAAGGGAGGCGGCCGGAACAAGGCCCCTCGCGCAGGGCTGTCACTCAAGTTGACATCTCCACGTCAGAGCATTTTCTCAAAGTTTTCTCCATGCGACCTGCGAGCTAAAGATCAGGGGGCTTCCTTCATCCAAGCCATCCACGTGCCAATCATCCTTACCTAAAAATGAAAGTTACAAATCAGCCAGAGCTACTATTTATACTCCTCTGCCTGGCCCATCCTTCGCCTGTCAATCTTCCGTGATGGCTCCACGGTGCCTCTTCTCCCCCACAGGGTACCAGACGAGCTGCTCCTGCTCCTCCACTATTTGTTTTCCTTCGCCCTCTGTGATGTTTTATAAAATAATCATGGCTTCCTGGCCTTAAGGCTTTCTTCCACCTCATAGATTTTCCTCTTCTTTGCTTTTCCTCTCCTTCTCTTCCTTCCCTCCCTCTTTCTTTGCATCTTTTTTCCTTTTTCCTTCCTTCTCCTGTGTCCTCCTCATTCCTCTTCCTTTTTCTCTGTCTCTCCTTCTTTATTCCCTTCTTGTCCCTGATGTCTTCACACAAGGAAGTTACGGTATGACCCCGCCCTGCCCAGCAGGAAAACCAGACACCAAGCAAATGTCTACCAAACGTGTCCAGCACGATGGCGACACGTGGCACAAAGGAGGAGCCTGCCGTCGACCAGGACGCATCCCGTGTGCCTGCCCCTCGCGGCGGCCCCTGGCGCTGACGGCCATGAAATCTGCTGCTCCTTAAAAACACGGTCTGCTTCAAAGAACCTGTCGTGATGGGGGTGGAAGGCAGACCCACCCTCGGGGACAGCGTGGCCTTCTGCCCTTCTTGCACATCTTCAGGATACTGAGCTGGATGCCGAGAACCAGGGGACAGAGTGGCTGTGCCCGCTGTGGTCCTTTGCTGTGGACACACCCCCTCCCACATAAAGTTAAACCCAGCTCGTCCACGTGTTTGCACGGCCTCCGGTGTGTTGTCGGGTGCCTCGTGCTGAAGCGAAGCCCGGGCGCCTTGTCTCAGCCTCCCGTCCACTCGGGCCCATGGCCTCCTCGCCCTTGCTCATCGGCCATTTGCATTCACACGGGCGACGCTTCACCGTGACTATGAAAGCATCGTGGACAACGTTCGTGCCGATGAACGTCAGTCTCCTTTCCTCCATGCCTGGGGTTTAAAGCCGCCAACTGAGAGTCGGCAGTGACTCGCAGCAAGCGAAGTGTGGGTGACCGCACCCAAAGTCGCAGCGCTCGTGGGGACTGGGCCCTGGGGGCCCCGCCGGCGGGCGGGGGGGGGGGTCACTGTGGGTCTCAGCGGCGCACGGGGGGCCCCGCCGGCGCGGGGGGGGAGAGGGTCGCTGCGGATCTCAGCGCCCCAGTGGGACAGGGAGGGGGTCGGGGAGCACGGCACTTGGTGTTGCTTCTTACTTCCTCCTCCACACGTTGATGGTCACGTGGAAGGAGGGGCACGCGGGTGCACCGAGGACCGTGGGCTCCACGGGAGAGGCTGTGGCAACGGTGGGAAACTGAGGCTTGCACCTTGCCAGCCAGCCTCGATGAGTCCCACACGGATACTGGCCCACTAAGACTCGGGACGGCTTAATGAACTTTTCTGCGAGACGTTTCTCCTTGTGATTTCAGGAAGTTCGTCTACGTGCGAAACCGAACCGAGGCTGAAGACGTGCTGACCTAATCGACTAGGTGTCACCGGGAAATCGAACGCTTTACCTGAACGACTGGTTGAGGATATTAGGAGTAAAACAAAACAAAACAAAAAACAAAACGAAAACCACTGTTAGCTTTTGAACGAAAACAGCCACCCAAAGTCAGACAATTAAACGGGGGAGCCATGCACAAATGTCACATGCAAAGGAGGAGATCAAAGAAAACTATCTCTGATCAAGATCAAGATGGACAAGTCAGATTTCTTTTTTGGCATAGGCTGACAAATGGCTAAAATGGAAAGAAGACACCCAGAAACTTGATTTCTCAATATGCTGCCGAGATCAAAGGCTAGCCTCAGAGATGAAACGGCACACCCTTTGTTTTTATTATTATTTTGAAGGTCAATCTGTACTTCAGACCCATAACTCAAGGGCTGGAAATTTATGAGCCAGTTCTAGAGAGAGCAGTCAGCTGGCTGCGTGGTGAGGAATATCACACTTGGAGATTCTTTTCATACTGTCTCATCCTGGCCCCTCCCAATAAAGAAGGGGAGACAAGACCTCTACACCTTCATTAAACCCTCCCCTATGCGAGAACGCTGCTCTCACTGAGTTTCATACCATGAGACTGTATGTGCACGTGTCGGATATCCCATCATTACTTCTGGCACTTCATCCTCTCATATATCCGTACTCCCTGGACTTTTCTCTAACCTTCTCCCTAACACCATCTTTATCATCTTCAAAGCCTGGTCTTCTTTGAATCGCCTATAGTTACATCCGTGTCCATAGACTGAAATCCACCCACCTCTCTGACCTGTCCAAGCGTGTGGACACTTAGCAGCAGGTAAATAAAACATCCAGATGTGCGACGACTTTCGTTTTCATCTGGAACTTTAGCAGAATGTAGAGATGTTATGGATGAAAGCTAGCCTATTCTTTCAATTTTCCACATTTGGTTATCATTACGTTGCTATTTGTCGTTCGTTTTATATATTTTACCAGCCATCTAGGTAGCCATCAACAGGCACAATAATGTGGTTAATATTTTACACAAATAATTATCTTTCAAAGGTAAGTTAATAAATGGATTATGAAGAAATCCAAGAATTTTGGCAAATATCCCCAGGGAGCTGCTTTGGGAGTGAGGCCACGTTAACAAGGCAGCATCTTCTGGCTGGGGTGGGGGGCGTGTTTGAAATAAAACTTGAAGACTGTTGATACTGCTGATTCCAGGAAGGTAGGCAGAAGAGTTTAAGCAGGTAACATAGATAATGTAAATAAAACAGATCAGAAATATACGTCCTATAACCAACATACTTACATCTGTCTAGTAGAGATTTGCTCACAGTTAGGACAACGCTCAGATTATCGCAGTGAGTTAGAGGAAACTTCAGAGTAAAAACGTGCCTCCTGCCGGTGGTGACGAGGTTCCCAGCAGACGTGGTCCAGGGGCTGGCGACAGGGCCGAGCTCTCGTCTGCTGGCTGCAAGTGGCCGTGAGCCACCAGTGTCCCTGCCCCGGCTCACACATCCTCAACCCCTCTGGGCGTTTCGGAAATCCAGATCCGGCATGGGTCTTCCTCAGTGTGGCTTCTGCTAAAAGAGCTGGGTTCTTTTCTTAGTTACATTTATTATAGAAAATTTCAAGCATTTACTGAAATAGAGCAGCCTAACGGACATCACCCGGCTTCAACAATTAGCAACCTTTTACCAATCTGCAGCTGATGTCTTTTTTTTTTAATTGTGGTAAAAAAAACAAAACAAAAACAAAGGAACAAACAAACAAAAAACACACAATGTAAAAGTTACCACCTTGTAAACCTAAAACTCCACATCCATTCAACAGTTCTCTCCTCTCTGGCCCAGCCCCAGGAGACTGTCAGTCTGCTCTCTGTGTCCATGGATTTGGCTACTCCAGGCACCTCAGAGAAATGGACCCAGACAGTTTTTGCAGTTTTGCGACTGGCTTATTTCACTTAGCATGATGTCCACAAGGTTTATCCCATGCCATAGCATTTCCTTCCTTTTTAAGGTTGAATAACGCTCCGTTGCTGCACATCCCCCGTTTTGTTTATCCATCATCTGTAAATGGACATCTCAGCTGCTTCCACCTTCTGGCTCTTGTGAATAGTGCAGTTGCTGTGAACATGGGCGCTCAAATATCTTTTCAAGATGCTGTTTTCAATTCTTTCGGATAAGTACCCAGAAGTGGGTTTGCTAAATAACATGGTATTTCTATTTTTTTTTTTTTTGAGCAGGTCCGATACTGTTTTTGAGGCTGTACCATTTTACAATCACGCCAACAGTGCACAAGGGTTCCAATATCTTTACATCCTCACCAACACTTTTTACTTTCTTGATTTTTTGATGGATAGCATCCTGGTGGATTTGAGGTAATATCTCATTGTGGTTTTGTTTTGCATTTCCCTGATGATTAGTAACGTTGAACACGTTTTCATATGCTTGCCTGCCATTCGTGTATCATCTTTGGAGAAAAGTCTAGTCAAGCCCTTCGCCCATTTTTAATTGGATTATTTGATGTTTCGTCGTCGAGTTGTGATTTCTTTCTAAGTAGAGACATAAAGAAGGTTTTTTGTTTTGTTTTTAACCATAAAAATTGCAAAAGAAAAAAATGACTAGATTACTGAAATGAAGATGCAGATAATTATACAGAGGTGGTTTCCAATACAAGCCCAACGGAATTAGTGGGCGACTTTGAGATATCTCTCTGTCTGCTGTCAATCATCATTCAGACATCACATATGCACTGGTGCCCCGCTGAGCCAGCCCTCCCGAAGTTGTTGGGGTGTGAGTGTGGAAAAGGTGTGGAATCTGCCTTCGAGGAGCTGACAATAATTCAGGAGAAAAGTGGGTTTTTGTTTGATTTTTTAAAAGAGCTTTATTGAGACTTACTTCACATACTACATAATTTACCTTTTTAAAGTATGTAATTCAATAGGTTTTTGTATGCTATTTTTGAGACTATGATAAATCCATGTAATATAAAATTTGCCATTTCAGCTATTTTTCAAGTGCACGTCGGGGTACACACTGTTGAGTGTGCGCTCCACAGGCTGGCCAGCACCCTCCAAAGTGGTCAGGGTCCCTCCTGTGACTTCAGACTGGACGATCGAGTCCTCTTCCTCAGTTGCTTTTGAGAAAAGGCAAGTGAATTAGCCCTTATTTCTGCCATAATCGTTCCCTTCAGTTAAAGGACAAATACTAGAGAGAAGCTGCTGGGGTATCTAAACGTGCCCCTCCTCCATTTAGTCACTAATCACCAATTACTTGGTATAAATGTTTTTAAATTGAATAGTTATTCGTTTTTTTGCCCAGTTACCTATTCATATGATTCAAACATTAATGCCAATTCCCCATCCCTCCTGATAGGGGACAACGGTTATTAGATATATATATATTTTTTTTTATTTCTTTTTCCTTCCAGAGATTTTAAAGCATCCACAAGCCAATACAAACATATATTCTGTTCCCAATACCTCTGTCATAAAGGATAGCATATGATACATTGTTCCGCACCTTGCATCTTTCACTTCACACTATATTTGGAAAGTTTTCATGATGACCTCTTGATCGTCACAAACGGTAAGAAATCAAGACTTCTGATGGGAGTAATTTTTGCAAAGCACTTGGTTAGTTATCACTCAATGACAAGTAATAGCTAAATCAGCGTCTGCCAGAGCTCACCAAGTTCGCGGCCTACGTTACCTGGACCATTTAGGTGGAGAGAGGCTCCTTTTCTATCTGAATTATCCGGGCAATTGTGATTGATCAGGACAGATCTGAAAATACATGGCCCTTTCCTGTTTTCCGTCGGGGACGAACTCCTTCATATTTTGATCCCAACTTATTTTCAAAATCGGCGCAGCTGGGCTGTATCTTGAATCGAATCACAACGCACCAAACGCGAGATAATGGAAAGATGAGAAATGGCTAAATGGGAGCCATTTTGTATTCTAGAACCCTCTGAAGAGTGCATGAAGAGCACCCAGAAGACTTGTCTGCCAGATTGTGAGGTTGTGACAGATCCTGAATCAGTAGATCAGCCCCTGTGAGCCAAAGAGCATCATTCGTCGAAGGGGACAGAAGCTCCTCGGAAGAG
>KE793768.1:18946-31595 GCA_000465285.1 Eidolon helvum
CTCCAGTGTGTATGTATGGAATCTGTTTTTTCCACTTGCTAATCTGTCATTTGTAAGTTTAATTTGCAGGCCCCCAAGCACTGACCTAAGAGGGTAGAGGAAAAGATTCCCCACCCCTGACACTATATCTTTGATTACATCACAATGAAGTCATAGGATAAAGTACAAACTCCTTCACCTGGCAACAAGGCCACTCAAAACTAGCTCCAACACACCTCCCTAGACTGTTGTGTGTCCTTGGCTCCCTGATGTCCTGCCTTCCAGCCACGTTCAATGTGAGACATCGAAGTCCTTTAATGAATCTGTGCATTTGCACAAACTGTCCATTCTGAATAGTCTGTCTTTCTCCATCTTCTCTCCCTGGTGATCGCTCAGTCTTCAAGAACAGGTCCAATGTTGCCCCATGCATACAGTCTTCACTGTTATTTTTTCTAAAAAAGGGTTCTCGATGTCCCAATATGTCACTCCAATACCTAGCACAGTACAGAGAGTTGTTTGTGTGTTTGTTTTGTTCTTTTTTTTAGTAAATGGATGGATGGAAGGAAGGAAGAATGGAAGGAAGGATGGATGGGTAGACTAAAACCTTGTTTCCAAATTTCTCCATCTTCAAAAATATTCAAAGGCCAGTTCTAGATGGGGTGGGGGTGGGGGAGGGCTCTGTCCTGGGTTCCAACCTTCTGAGGGCTCCGCATATCTCACACACACACACACACCCACACACACACACACGTGTGTGACTTGATGAGCACACACGTGCCTCCATCCCTGGGGTTCTGACAGGTGATGCTGGAATAGTGCTATCTGCAGCCTTAACCATCCGCTCAGGCGGATAACACAGCACCGGCCCTGCGGAAGCAATTCTCCGCATCTCTTGCTCTGTGTCCTCAAAACAAAAAGTCCCCGAGCCCAAATGCCTCGACGGGTCGTGCATTGTGCCTGTAGATGTCAGAAACAGACACAGGTTTAGAATAGGGGAGGATTTGAGAAGCAGAAGTGCTTAGGTAAGATAAACGACTAATTAATTACCTTGTCAAATCCATCCTCTTAGATAGGGTAAACACAGACTTTCTTGCATAATGAAGCTTTCTTTGTGATGCTGAGAATCCATTTTGTTTCTCTTCATATTTCGATTTGTGGCCCACAGGTACTGAAGAATCAGTGCATTATTTGCAACAGTCCCACCTGGTATCGGAAGAACATTTTGCAATAGTTAAATAATTCACATGGCTCTTAAGTTTGCATATATGTAGATCTAGGTATAACATGCATGAAACATGGTAGTGATATCTGTGGATGTAACTGAATGAACATTGAACACTAGAACTGAAAGCAATCCTATTTTTGTAAACCATTTAATAAGATTACCTAAATTTTCAAAATTAGATAAAAATTCATCTTTTAAAAGTAGTCGTGATTTTTATACTTATTAATGATTTTTCTACCTTCCCTTTTAACTTTAAAAATATTTTTAATATTTTAAAAGAACGTAACTTTTAAATACGTGAAACATTATTTTTGTTATACTCGTTTTCCTTTGTTTTTAATATTAACACACTTAAATTGTATTTATTTTAAATATAACTACATTCCATTTTTAATATTTAAATCACTGAGAATTATAAGGCAAGATCACGATGGGAATAAAAAATAGAAAGTGAAGCTCAGAAAAGAAATAAAATTCCTTCATATGAGAGTGGTCTGCCTAAATTTTTTAAAGCTAGAAACAATAAAAGTGAGACATCTATGTCAGGCACAGCCCAGGTAAAATTTGCTAGTAAGATATTATAAATTCTGTATTTAATAAAGTTGTAGTTACTGATCAAAACAATGAAAATGAGAACGAAAATTATTCTAATCAAATTCACAACTTCAAGAGGTTAGACGGAATCCCTGGAACGCCATATTTCTCATTACATGAAGATTTAATTACTGATCAAAGCAGCGAGAATGAAAAAGAGACTTGTTCATAATAAATTCACAGCTCAGAAGTGGCAAGGGCAGCTCTGGGCTGCCCATTAGAAGATGATGAAAATTCCATTCATAAAATTATGAAATTGGATGAGAATGACAAAATCTCTGGAGCTCCAGCTCGTTTATTGCAGGGTGATCCTAAAAATGGCGTCCAAACCTCTTGGATGGCATGAGAATGTTTCTAGCAAAACCCGATCTGATTCAAATTAGTGAATACAGATTTTTCCTTGGAAGAGCATGGCAGGAAACTTAGTATTTCATTTTATACCAACATTCTTTCATATGGAAAAGAAACCTTTACAAGCAGAAACCTTTTCACGTTCCAAGGCTAAAGACAAAAGTATTTTGTTACGTGTTACATAATTCACAACCAATTTTCAAGATCGACTTTGGCCAAAGAAGTTCTTTGTGACCAGAAACATTTGGATTTTTTTTTATTAAAATAGCACAAAATGTCACACTCACGCATATATGAAAAAGTACACATGCAACCACTAGAAAGTTAAAAAATAAACTGAATAAATAGCAAATCACCAGTGTGTCCCATAATGACAAGTAAACACCAGTTTAGAACATTTTTGTGGTCTACAGCCATGCCACCCTGAATGAGCCTGATCCCGTCTGATCTGGGGGGGGGAGCAGGGTCGGGCCTGGTTAGTGTTTGGATGGGAGACCACCTAGGAAGACCAGGTGCTGTAGGTGGAAGAAGAAGAAGAGGAAGAAGAGGGGGGGGGGGGGGGGGGGGGGGGGGGGGGGGGGGGGGAAGAAGAAAGAGGAGGAGGAGGACTGTAGTGATATTCTGAATTCCTGGAGCTCCAGCACTTGGGTTGCTCCTCACCTGGACTGGTGGTAACTCAGCTGTCTGTGAGGTGGCCTTGGTCTTGGCCCTTCTCGCAACCCCCTGGGGCTGAGGCTGCCGATTGCATGCCCAGCACCTGCCCCTGGACACTTCACTTGACTTCTCGTCCCTTCACGGCTCCCGTACAGCAAGTTCCCTGGGCCCCAGGTGCCTTTTCCCCACCGCAGGACGTGGTTGGGAAGATGGCCTATTGATGCCACCCCAGAAGGACTGACCTCATCCCCAGCTTCCGTTCCATAATCTTAGGGCCCAGTGTGTTTGTAGCCCTGTGATGGACAGCTCCCACTCAATGTCATGGCCGCAACAGGGAAGAAAGGATTTCCCCAGGTTTCTCCAAGGTGGGGTCTGCAGACAGTTTGTCACCGTGCCGTGGTGTCCTGACCAAGCCCAGGCTCCCTGTGTGTAAAGTTGGGACCTCCCATTCGGTATGAGTTTCTTACAGCTGCTGTAACAAATAACTACAAACTTCGTGGCCTGCGACAACACAAAGTTGTTACCTTGCAGTTCTGGAGGTGGGAAGTCTGAAATGAGTCTCACTGCGCCACAGTGAAGATGTGGGCAGAGCTGTTTCCTTCTGGAGGCTTCTGGAAGCTGCCCGCGTGCCTCGTTCTGTGGCAGCCTTCCCATCTTCAAAGCCAGCATGTCGAGTCTCACATCGTGTCACGCTCCTTCCTGCCTTGTCCTTTTACTCACTCAGCCCTGGAGATAGACTTAGTGTGAACTGGCTTGAGCCTCATGCCCACCCAGACCTGGGTTCGGGGAATGGGGTGTCATTACAGGCTCAGTTTAGGTCATGGGAGTGTCCATCATGGTGATGGACGTGGTGATGGGTGGCATCACAGAAGCACAAGCTTGAAGCAGATGCTCTTCTGAGTGGACAAAACAATAAATATCAACAACAAGTATTTATGATCTTAAATCATGAAAAAACATTAAAAATGTTAAGTAAAAATATCACCCGTAGTCCTGTCATCCCCAAAGGACTGCAGCTAACTCTATGGGTATTTCCTCCGAGTCTTTTTTCTCCCCTAGACACATACTTGTGGGTGAATATAGCCCTCCCATATTGTATAGACAATTTTACCTCCTGCTCTTTTGACTTGAAACTACAACAGAAGGATTTTCTCATGTTATTTTCTTTGACTCTGTTTCCTGCACAATCCACTTCCTTTCCCACTCAGCTCTTTGGCAGGAGAATTTGTAGACTGCACAAATAACTGGAAGGAGGATGGGGTTTTTCGATTTGGGGGAAGAAAGAGGGATTCAAAGGACAAGCCTCTGTGACCCTCCCAGAGCTGCCGAGATGAACGAATGATACATGTGAGAGTCCCTTAGAGACAGCTACATTTATCAGAGTCGTGGTCATTAATCACCAGATGCCTTTTTAAAGTGATCAAGTGCACCTCTCGGAGAGCATTGCGTGCCCACAGAGGGTCGAGCTCTCTGGCCGCACAGTCCCGCAGGAAAGGAGGAATTTCACGGATTTACTGCGGGTCGTGGGTGGCAGCCACATTTCCCAAAGCGCCTCCAGCGTCAGGTGAGGAGAGGGTGCTATTCAGAGGGCGGCCGACAACATGGGTCTGAAGCTGCTTAATTAAAATTCACGACAAAACTGAACTCCGGGTTAGTGCGACTTGACTACTATGAAGGATGGAAATAGAGCCTTGGGTCACACGGGGACAATGAGGAGAGCTTGTTTGCTGGCACCGAAACAACGTTTCTACTGGAATTAAGCTGTCTTCAGTTAACAGAACTACATTTTCTGTCATTCTCTCACTTGGATTTCCTTTTCTCCCAAGATAACATGGACAGGACCCAGGTATTGTCAGTGACTCAGAAAACACAGTTTGCACACAGAGCCAAGTTTGGCTGTGGGTTTACTTGGCATCCAGTGGGCTCAGCTTTCCTTGGAAAACGGAAAAGCCGGAGGAAGGTGGGCGCCTCCTCCTTTGTCCCCTTCCACCCCCCGTCCTATGTCCGCTGTCCATCAGCGATGCGGCCAGTTCTGCCTCTGGCTTCTCCTCCGCTGCCCCCCTGCAGCTGGAACATGTCAATCTCTCACCTGCACCCCTGCGGGTGAGTTCCACGAGAGCAAGGGTGAAAGAAACCACAAGCACCCTTCCCCCGCTCAGGGCCCTCCACTGCCTGCAGGTTACGCCGAGATCGAAATGTCCACTCTTCACCAGGGCCGCTGCCCTGCCGATGACACCTCTTTCTGACCCACCCTGCCTCGGTCCCCCACACTCCGCTCCCCGGCCACTCATGCCTCTTTTCTAGTTCCTGAACACTCCAAACTGCCTCCTGCCCCAGGACCCCGGCACCTGCTCGAGCCCTGGCCTGAGCTGCTGCTTTTCCACTCACCATCTTCCTGATTATTCAGCTCTTGGCTCGAAGTCGAGATTGTCTTCAGTGAGGCTTCCCTGAATCCTTCCTGTTCTACTGCATTTCGAGAGCATTTGCTCTTGGAAGGAATCTTGTTTTTTCCTTTATGCATGCTTATCTTCTGTCTCCTCAACCAGAAGTAAGCTCCCTGGAAGCAGGAATTTAGTTGGTCTCATCTCACCTAGGAGGTACTGAATAAATATTAGTTGAATGAAAGAATGAATGAACATCCAATTCTGAAAAGACACGTTTTCAATTAGATATGGAGGATGAAATTTCGCAGTATAGTTTCACATCGGTTGAGATCCCCTTGGTTTTTACCACTTCCTTCACATGCACTTGTCTTTGAGCTAAGAGAGGGTTCCCTTAACACTCATTAAGGTCAGGCAAGTGAAAGTCTTATTTCTAGTAAGGGAAAGCGAAAGCATGAATCTAACTAAAATGTCAATTGCCCTAAGGTGTGAAAAATATTTTAAAATTCTCCATTTGCTCTTTTGTGGTACTACCGTTGTCAAAACCTTTTCTCCAAATAATATTCATGCCTGATAAATGGAAAAAGAGAGTTTTCCCAGAATACCATAAAACACACTCAGCTAGATGGAGCTTATGAGTTTTAAGTGCCTTCCTAACCTGCAGTGCCTGATGAGTTGGAAGTAAAAGTGGAGAGGGAGGAGAGAAACCATCCATATACAGAGCTCAAAGACTGTTAGGGAGGGAGAAAGGGGTGAGTTTAAATTTAGAGTTCAGAAGCCTTCTTGGAGGGAGGGGACCAAAACCCCAAACCTTCCTCCTCCAGAGTCAAACGGCCTAGAGCCTGCCAGGTGGGCTGGCTGGGCCTGGCCACCCTCTGATGGGGGAAGCGGCTGGCCCCATGGGGAAAGTGCCTGACCACACCTCTGCCCCCATCACAATGGCTCTTTAGGGCACAGACCCCACCGCTCTGGCCAGGAGTGGGCAAATGACTCATCCTGGGCCAATCATAATCCTCCATCCCCTGGGCTGCTGTGATTAGTCATGTGATCCAGTCAGGCCAACCAAGGTCCTTCCCTGAGACTTTGCTGGCTGGAGCAGGAAGAAAAGAGTCTCCATGATCTCTCTGAATGTCAACTGGAGGGACTCGAGGTCAAGGCCCCTGAAGAAATCCCCCTTGCTGTCAGAAAGAACAAAACAACAAATATTGGCTACTTCCAGCAAATATTGGAAGTTAGGGCTCCCAGGAGCACCTGTCAACCAGCAGGAGGTGGGAGCTGGTGGGTAAAGGCCCCCAGCCTCCCCTGCCCACACTGGAAGAGCCTGCGGCTGGTCTGGTGGCTTCTCAGAGGGTCTCTGCCAGAAAGCCCTGGTTGCCTACTCTCCACTGAGGCTTGTCCCTGTGGTTACTCTCTTTTCTTTTCCACTGTCCCCCATGTCCTCACTTGGGCTTTCTGGAAATACCTTCTGAATAAATAATCTGCACCCAAGTCCTTGTCTCAGGCTTAGCTTTTGAGGAAGCCAAACTCATCAGGAATGGCCTGGCCCTTGTCCTCTCGAGAGCAGGTTCTGTTTATGTCCTTCTGGGGACTGGGTTGCTAAACCTAAAATTTCCTTTTCCTTAACTTGTGGGATTGAACTTCTGTCACTCTCAGATAAAGGGTTCTGAAAAAGAACAGGTGCCAAGTCACTGCAGAGACTGGGTTCTAGAGAAGTGGTCGCTTCCTTGGGGGTTTTGGGGGGCCAGACTCCTGACCTCGTCTGGGCTTGTGCGCCCCCTACCCTGGACGTGAGTCTGAGGAGCTGCAGCCCTGAGGGTGCTACCGGCTGGGCATAGCCTTGTGTGGAGAGGAGATTGTCCACCCTCCCACCAGCAGGCAGCAGTGAAAGTAGGAGCCTGAGCCCCAAGCACAAAGCTACAGTGACACGTGTTCTGCTGGGCAAACAGGGGTCTCCCCACACCGCAGGCTCAGGGTTTGAGTGGCACTTCTCCTGGGGCAGAGAAGCTAGAGAAGTCTGAGTGCCCTCTGATGACACTCAAGAAGTAAAGGGACAGCGTCCCCTCTGGCCTGCCAGTTCATGACCGGTGAGGGGGGTGGCCACAGATGGAACAGTACCCTCTGGTGCATGCTGGGCCTGTAGCCTACAGCCTAAGGCCGCGTCATCCGTATGAGGGACCGTGGCTTTTACCTCTGTGATGTCCAGCTCTGAAGCACCTTCACCGTTTTTCAACCTTGAACCTAGAACACAGATCTGTGCACATGTCACAGAGGAAGAAGCTAAGACTCTGAGAGGTGAGGTGGATGCAGCACCCTATGACCAGGGTGCACCCCTAAAAAGACAAAAAAACTTCTCCAGCCTCCAGAGCATGGTCAAGTCTCAGGGCACATAAGCAACGTCAGGACTGGTTCTCCCCTTCAGCAGAGTGCGTTCTTGCAGACTGGAACTGGTGACCAAATGCACTGGATTTTACTGTTTACTCCTGTGAACTTGATTATTTAATTAGCTGCTTGAAAGTTTAGAGAGTGACTCAGCTGCATATACACCTGTAGGCACTATTCCTCTATTTGTTCATTGAGACAACCAACAAATAAACCCTCGGAATTTACTAGGATTAAGAGCCCAACGTCTTCCTGAGATGTCATTTTTCAGTGCTTATGTCACTTTAGGTTGCTAGGAGATAATTTTTTTTTTTTAAAAAAGCAATTTGCATAAAGACCAGGAAAGCATTTTAATAATGTCAACATATAGCCAAATGGACTAAAGTGCTAAAGTGACTATTTTTTTACTGGATAATTAAGCCTCCAAATTTAAATGTTCTAACAGAGACATACTTGTATTCCATGGAGGTCTATTTCACCTAGGTAGCTAATTATTTCTCAAGAACAACACTGAGTCATGTTAGACATCTTTTTGCTAATCTAATAATATTAAGCCACTGGGAGATGATTTCTGTCCTATCTCATAATTGGGGATGGAAAGTGGGTAGGGTTTTAATCGCAGAATTGAGAGAAATTCCTTGTTCTAAGTCACTAGCACAAATCTGACAACCTGTCCAGCAGCCAGAAACTAGGTTAAAAAAGTTTTCCTTCCCTGATATAGAGTATAGAGGCCTCACTAATTCAAACTAAAGTTGGGGAAGAGCCCATCCATTTTGGTAAAAAGATATCTACTGTGGCACTGACTTAATACTTATTATTTTTTTTTCTTTCAAAAAATTAGAATCTTGAATCTGGCACAAAAGTTCTTCACTGGTATTGTTTGCAAACGTTTACAAGGGGAATCTGATTATTCTCTCCTCCCTGAAGCTAACCTCTTCACACGGTGACTTTACCACGTCTCAGATTGGGGGGAAAGTGACATTATGTGAGCTTAGAGTATAGACCTTAAGAGGACTTGCAGCTTCTGCGTCTCTCGCTGCTGCCGTCATGTAAAAAAAGATGAACACCACTTGAAGAGAGAAGAGGCCCAGCAGTGGGTGGGCACCAACTACCAGACACCGTGGACGACCTTGACCAAACAGCTACAGAGAAACAGCCTCCAGAACCCCGGAAGCACATGAAGGGCTCCAAATGGCTGACCTACAGAATTGTCAACCAATGAAATGGCTGTCGTTTGACCCCACTAAGTTTTGGGGTAACTTTTAATGAAGAAATAGGTAACTGGTACAAATGGGTTTTTTAATCAATGTAGGAAATTCGGAAATAGAAGCATGAAAAAGGAAACTATCCCCCACATTCTTACCTCCAGTGTTAACTACTGTCAATATGTTAGTATTTTTTCTTCCAAATGTTTCCTTTCTGTTTATTTTTTACTAGAATGGAAATATAATAATATTGTTTTATAAATGTGCGTTTTAATGCACCCAATGTGAGGTGGACAAAGTTTATTACACTCACAGATCCCAGATCCAGGAGTCAGGCCATGCCATGTAGAGTTACATGGGGTAAAGCCGCAGGGGGTGGGGTCAGAAGGTGAGTGAAGGGAGAGCACAGGCCACAGCCTTTGTCACAGTTTCCTCTGGAAAGGCAAGGCAGGGAAACCTTTGGGGATTGTCTCATTTGAATAATTTGGGCAGGTTTGGGCTACTGAGGTGGCCTCCAGTTGTCTGGCACCTGGAGCTGGGATGAGCAGGGCAGCTGGACTGTGCCTCCGGGGGCTGCAGGCCACACGGAGGTGGCCAGGCCTGGACTGCTTAGTTTGCATATCAGAAGTTACTGCCAACTGAGCTCAGCTCCCTCAGAGCTGCTCAGCCAGAGGGGCAGTCTTTCCCCAGACAGACAGGTTCTGAAGATGTGAAAACATCATACTATACAGAAAAATATGTATGTAAAGTAGTCTTCAACATTATTTTAAAAAATGATTTAGTATACTGTTTAAACACGCGTCTTCTAGAAAATACAGCTTTAGGCAAGGATTGAAGCGCTGACACTTTATTTGGAAGGTGGCCCAGGGTCTAGGCCGTGAGAAGAAAAGGCAAGAAGAACAGGAAGCAATGCCCTGTGATGAGTCGCCATGCTGGCAACAACTTCGGGACAAGCTGCAAATAGATACAACAGGTCGCTCGACAGACATGTTCTTTTGGCATCAGGAGCTTCCCAGAGGGGCTGTAAGGAGGGACCTCACCAGGAAGGAGTTCCTGGAGGAGAGAAAGAAGTCGGGATGTATCTGCCGCATTCACTCCTGTTTCCCATTTCCAGTAGGCCAAGGGTCACCTACTGCCCCGCGATATCATCCAACGTGTCTGGGTGTTTGCTCAGGAAGCTCTGACTTGTGCTGTTTTGTCTACATTCAGTATTCGAGAGTGACAGTGTGCAGGTGGAATGCCAAGGGTAAAAGACAGAAAGAAGTAGGCCATCTAGGGAATCCGGAAAAGCACACAAGTCTATGTCCAAAACATGTGTATATAGCACAATTCACTTAATCACTCTCGCCCTTGTACGTTTAGTTCGTTTCCAATTGATTACTTCTAGAAGCAGTGTTGGGGTAAACATTCTTATGAGTTAACCCTTGTTCTTATCTATGACTATTTCCTAGGCACAAATTCCTAGAAGAGAAATTGTTGGGTCAAAGGTTGTACACAGTTTTAAGGATTTTGATAAATATTGCTACCAGATAGGTACTATTCTGTATTTTATAACTTCAGATCCTGCACACTTCTTGTTAACTACACACCTTGGTATTTTATTTTGCATTTGTGTCCATTGCAAACAGGATCTTATTCCAATATATTCCCTAACAACTTAGTGCAGAAGATGGTTGATTAAAAAGATTTTTATCTAATCGTGTTTTAATTTAATTTTGAAATATTATCATACGCATATCGTTCAAATTTTTAAAGTTCAAAAAAGTTGTAGAGTAAAAAGTCTCCCACCAAGATTCCCGCCCCTGGAAGTAATGCTTCTTATCTAGGCATTTAGAGACCTTTTATACAGATGCAAACAAACACACACGTACATGAACACATGCATTCCCATGTTATGTTGTAACAGTTCTTCCACGCCTTGCTTTTATTCATTTTACAATGTAATTTGGAGATTTATCCCGTATTAGTAACGGAAGAAAGTAATCATTCCCTGTTAATTGGCATTACAATGTTTCTAGTCTTTTCCTATTCCAAAAAAAATGCAGCGGTAAATAACTTCATAAGCGTATTTCACACACATGTGAGTATATCTGCAGGATAAATTCCTGGATGTGGCATTGACTGATGGGTCAAAGGGTAAAGACATTTGCAGTTTTGATAGGCTGGGCTTGATTGCTCTCCACGGAGACTGTACCAATTTACATGCCATCAGGAAGTACAAGAGAGTCAGTCTCTTGCTCTCATTTTGGGGGGGATATTGAATTTTTTTATCTTTGCCAGTCTGATAGGTGAAAAGTAGTGATTTAGTGCAATTTTCTTTTGATTTTTCTTATTGTGAATGAAGCTCAGCATCTTCCCATTTGTCTAAGAGCCATTTTTATTTCTTCCTCTGAGAACTACCCATTCATATTCTTCACCTGTTCCCACGAGATCGTGTGTTGTGTATTTCTTTCATAAACCACAAGCTTACAAAGAATTCTCTTTGGAGTTCTAAGAATCTGTCAGTTGACCTTGGATTTTTCAGATACACAGCTATAATAGCTACAAATAATTACCACTGCTTATCCTCCATTCTAAAGTCCAATCTAATATTTCTAACTTTTTCTGTGTGTGTATTTTTATACTGACATACGATTTCCCAAGCAGCATAATACGGGTGACAGTGGACATCCTTGTCTTCTACCTGATTTTTATAGGAAGGCTTCCAGTATTTCACTAGCAACTGTGATATTGGTTAATAGTTTCAGATAGATAGATACTCTATCATTTTAAAGGAATGTTGTTCTACTAGTTTACTGAGAGATTATTAGTAGTGTTTTTAAAATCTAATCAATATTGGTTATTAAATTTTATTCCATATCTTTTCAGAATATAATCATATAATTGTCTTTTGTCTCATAAATTATATTAATAGATTTTCTAATCCTGAACTATCCTTGCATTCCTGGAATGATGTGTTATACTTTTAATATAATGTAAGACTGAATTTCCTAGTATTTTATTAGGATTTCTGAATTCCTTATACAGATATGAGAAGTTATCATATGGTTTTCTTCTGGGTATATCTTTTTAGAGTCTTGTTATTAGAATCTAGTGGATTATTCAGGAGCAATCTTCATCTTTGAACATCATTTTGCTTTTTTAAATTTGCATAGTTAATTCTCAGGCCTCGTTTGTCACAATTATCATCACCTCTCTACAGAGTGTCAGTAGAGAATTCACATATTAGCATCATATAGCCTCAGGCAAATTCCTTAATCTCTATGAGCCTTGTTCTATTTAACCCATTTCCGGTTGCCTCAAGAATACTCTCAGGTGGGTGGTGCTTGTGGCTGCAGCATTTACCCCCGAGATAACTCATAGATGACAGTCCTACCCTCACCCCCAAAGTTTTACATACATTTAGTTTCACATACATCTCCTATGCTTTTCAGAGAAGGACATCTAAACAGGACCAATGCGGTTGGAACAGCTCGTTTAAACAGAAACCAGATACCAAACGATCTAGGGGGAAAAAAAAGATTGCAAAGGGGACAACTGTAGCCAGATTCTGTGGTGAACTTGTGGTATTGAAATGGTGTGACAAGGAGGAGGTGACAATGTTGTCATTATGGATTACAACAAGAACACAGGAGCAGTGGACTCAGCTGATCAGATGCTTGATCTCGTCCAACTGAGCGCAAAAGACACACGTTTTGCATAGGAAATTCTGTCGCCACCTTCTAAACACTACCGTGTAGAACTCCTACGTCCTGTTCAAGAAGGACCATCCTGAGCACACGAGCAGCCACCTAAACTTCAGACCGATGATTGAAAGAATGCCGGAAAAGCATCGCGACCCAAGGCAGCAACGTCTGCGACGCTCTGATGATGTCGCGTCT
>KE793769.1:1206-12904 GCA_000465285.1 Eidolon helvum
CCCCAACTTAGACCCTCCATGAATAGATACTAAATGCATTTTCTAATGCATGTGGAATAGGACTAACATTTCCAAAAGATGTTTTAGATGAGGAACTAACACTACATGAGCACCAAATCTGCCTCCATAGAAGTGCTTAGTCAGGAAATTCGTATCATATTTATAATGCACGAGGTTAAGTGATTGACTTGACTACCCTCTTTTCAGCAGGGTTCTTTCTTGAAATGAAACTCAGACATGTCATGTAGTGCCTACAGCTAAGTTTATGATATGACTTGGTTTAAACAGTATCTTAAGAAGCTACTTGGAAACACTCTTTAGGCCAGTGGCCTTCTACTCTTTAAGATTTACACATTTTGTAAAGCGGGTAGTAAAGTGTGGAATCTTACTAGTAATTAATTCGTATGAAACAGACTACTTGCAAGTTGTGTTCAGCCACGTGTTATTTTGGTCAAAACAATTGAAACCTTTTCAGGAGTTGGTGTTTAAATATGTTTTCACAGTTACTTGCAAGCTTTGTTCATCACATTTGGTCTCAGTGTATGGGAACTAAACACATTCGCAGTCCATGTGGTCTGTGTCTGATGTGTTTAGAAAATGTTTTTAATGAGCTACTGGCACACTGTGTGAGCACTAAAACTTGGTTTTAAACAGTGCTTAGTCAGAGAATCAATGTCACACTTAACTGTAATGCATGTAGTAAAGAGTTTGACCTGAGGACATTCTATTCAGCATGATTTTTTTTGAAGAGAACTCAAATGCATACTGTCATGTCTTAAAGCTATGTTTATGACTAGGATGAGAATTAGGCTTAGAATTAGAGTCACTCTTATTGGTAGGGTTAGGGTTGGTGTCAAGATTAGATATCAGTTTAGCTTTATTATTTGTGTTGGTGTCAGGATAAGTGTTGGGATTATTTTATGCATCGGTTTGTGTTGAGGTTAGAATTAGGTTAATATTAGGTTTAGGGTTAAGATTAGGGTTGAACTTATCTGTGAAGTCAGGGTTAAAGTTAAGTTTAGGGTTAGGGTTATGGCTAGAGTTGAGGTTAGTGTTTTGTATGATGTTAGAAATAGGGTTACAGTTAAGCGTGAGTTTCATAGTAAGTGTCAGGGTCAGGTTTGGGGGTAGTATAGAGTCTAGGGCAATGGTCAAGGTTTGCTCTACTTTCAGGGTTAGGTTCAAGTGGGGTTAATATTAGGGTTCAAATTAGGTGTAGGGTTAGGATTCAGGTTAAGTTTATGGTTTCAATTGAAGTTAGGATTATTGTTATGTGTAAGGTTTGGGTTATGGTTAGAATGGAGGTAAGTGTGTGCTGTGAGATTAGGTTTAAGGTTAGGGTTAAAAGAATTTCTAAATAGATATTCTAATTTGACTGTTAGAAAGGTACTGATAACGAGTCACATGATCAACTTTGATCCTTGTGTGACTAGATTAGTTGTACTCTATTCTACCAGAGAATCCTGTGGAGGCTTAATGCAAACCTTAATGTGACAGACATTACAAAAAAATTTGATTTCTATTCACTGTCTAAGCGCGGTTCTGAGCACAGTGTGCTGGGACTTTGTTGAAACATCTTTTTGGTTTAATTTACATTAAACCCTAATCTCAAAGCTAACTCTAACCTTAACCATAATCCTACCCTGTCTCAAGAGCTAACACTAACCCTATTATCCTAAATTTATCCATGTCCCACCCCATATCCCAACTTTAACTCTAACTTAAAAGCTAAACTTATTTTGACTCAAATGTTAACCTCAAAGCTAACTCTAAAACTAACCATAAGTATAAACTCAACCCTAATCATAAATCTAACACTTAAAGCTAACTCTAAATTTAAACCTCACTCAAAACATAACCACAACTCTCACATGAACTATAACCTAACTTGAATCTTCAGCCTAACCCTAACTAAAACCCTAAACTTAAATCTATTCTTAACCTTGAAGTGTACCTAGTTCTTACCCAAAACCTAACTTTAAATCTAAACCAAACCTTTATGAAAATAAAAAAAAAACCCTAGCCTCAAATCTAAATGCAACTCTAACCTTATTGGAAACCCAAAGCCTAAACTTTAATCAAACTTGAACCCTAACCTTCACCTTAACCTAATTATAAAGTCAACCTTAACTCCACCCTAACCCTCACCTTAATTATAAACCTAATCCAAACTCTAAGACATTCCTAATTTAAACCCAAATCCTTCCTTCAAAACTTGTTCTAAAGTTAATCATCAACTGAACTCTAATCTTAATGCTAACCCTAACTACAAATGTAAATTATAGCCTAAACTGAGCTCTCATCTGAATCTGAACCCATACCATAAACTTAGGCCTTATTCTAAACCTACTCCTCATTAAGAACCAAACCTTAACCTCAAAGCTGTTTTCAACCCCAATTCTAATTTTAAGGTTAACTTACGTCTAACCTTAACTTGCCTCTATACCTAACCCTAGCCCTAACTCAAAACCTAATCCAAACATGACCTCAAACCTTACCCTATCACACATGCTAACCCACATTTTAAAACTGTGATCTCTGACTCAAACATACTCCTAATGATAGACTTTAGCATAACCCTAAATGTAACCCTATCTTAAACCCAAACTCTAACCTCAGGACTATCCCTAACCCTAATCCTAACACCAAATCTAATCATAAACTCAACTATAACCCTAATGTTAAAACTAACTACAAACCTAAACAAAACCCTACCCCATAAATCAAAACCTACATCTAACTCTAACCCTAACCCTAGGGATCCTTTATTTAAATTAAAACATAACTTCAAAACTGATGCTAACTTTAATACCAATGCTAATCCTAATTTAAAACCTAACACTAATCCTTACCCTAAGCTTTACCATAGCCTTTACCCTAAGCCTAACATGTACCTGAAACCTAACACTAATTTAAACCTAAATCCTAATCCTAAACTTAATTTAAATCATCAACTCAGTCCTAACTCTCATCCTAAGTGCAGTTCTAAAACTTAACCTATTCCTAATCCAAAACCTAACCCTAAAACTAACCAAACACCAGCACTTACTCTAATCATACTATTAAACATCACCCTAATTTAAAAACAAATTACCATCTCAGAGTTAACTCTAACCCTAACCCTAGCCTTCATAATTAAGAACTAACCCTAAACCCAAATGTAACTCTAACCCTAACCCTATGTTAAATCTCACTCAAACCCTAACCCCAACTCTAATTTTAAAACCAAATGCTGACTACAAAGCTAAATCAAACCCATATCTTAAAACTAATGAAGAACTCAATTTTTAACCTAACTCTGACTCAAAACACAACCCTATCCAAAGTCATTATGCTAACCCTAACCCTAAACTTAACTTTATAATAGCCTTTATCCAAAACCTAACCCTAATACTAATTGAAATCACACCATTGCCTCCAAGCTAACTCTAACCCTAAAGTAAGCCAAATCATAAACTCAATCCTAACCATAATTCTTAACCTAACCTAAAATCTAACACCAATTCTAACCCTAACAATAACTACGACCATAATCTAACCTTAACCCTTGCCTTTACCCTTCTTTGTCCCTAACTCTAACCCTAATTTAAACATAAAAGTTAACATCAAGGTTAACTCTAACTCAAACCCTAAACTTAACCCTAGTCATCAAAGCAATCTTACGTCTAAGCCTAAACTTAACCATATCCTTAACCCTAACACTAATGTTAACTCAAAGCTATATCCGAACTTTAATCCTAAATCTAATCATAAACTGAACACTAACCCTACATCTGACCTCACTCTTAACTGAATTTCTAACCATAACTTTATCCTTATCCCTTACTAACCCTCAACCTGGCCTGCACCCTAAACCTAACCGTAAATCCTAACCATAACTCTAAACCTAACCTTGAATCTAACTCTAACATGAAACATGAACACAACAAAAAACTAAACTTAACCCATAAACCTAACCCTACACCTAAACATAATCTAAACCCTTAGCCCAATGTAACCCTACACCTTAACCCTACACCTAGCCCTAACGCTAAGTCTAACATTAATCATAAACTCAGCCTTAAACTTAAACCTTAATTGAACCCTATCACTACCCCTAAACTTATTTAAAAACCTAACCCTAAAAAGAATCTTAATTTAAACTCAAACCTTAACCTCGAATCAAATTCTAACCTTAACCTACCCCTAACCATGATCATAACCAGGCAGTCTTGAACCTAACTTTAAATCTAACCTTTACCATTATTTGAACCTTACTATAAACATTACTCTAATTGTAAACTTAAACCTAAACAGAACCTCAACCCTCATCCTAACTTGACCTTAAACTCAAAACCGAACCCTAAACCTAAGACACAACCCTAAACTTAAGTATAAACCAATTATAACACCAGCCCTTACTGAAAACCTAAACTTAACCCCAACTTAAAACCAAACCTTCACCTCAAAGCAAGCCCTAACCATGACCCTAATCAGATTCAAATAGAATCTGATTTCTAACCCTAACCCTACCGGAAGCTCTGACCCTGACCTTAAATGTAAACCAACCCAAATTAGAATCCAAACCCTAACTCTAAAGCTAAATCTAACCCTAAATCTAAACCTAATCCTAATCATAAATATAATGCCTACCAAGTAACCTAAACCTAACACTACCCCTAAACCAAGGTAACTTACATAACCCATGGCTTACCCTAACCCACACCAACTCTAATTCTAACATGAATCCTAAGTATAACCCTAAACCTAACTCTAACAGGAGATCTTAACCTAGCCCTAAAACTCACCCTACTTATATTTAATGCTAACTTCAAAGCTCACTCTAACCCTAATACAAATATAACCTTAACTCAAAAAGTAACACTAGCCCTAGCACTAATGTGAACCATAGACCATAACCTAAGGGTAATACTAACACTAAATCATTCTGAAACCCTAATCTTAACCTCAGTCTAACTCTAAGCTTAACCCTAAGGCTCAGCCTAAAGCTAGCCTTTTCCTTAACCTTAACCCTAACACAAACCTTAACTTAAACCTAAACCCTAGCCTCAAGGCTAACTCAAACCCTAACCCTAACCTTAACCATGATCATAAACCCAAACATAACCTTAATTCTAACCCTCATTCTAACCATAAACCTAACCCTAACCCTGAAAACTTAACAGTAACCCTAACACTAAGTGTAAACTATTCCAACCTTACACTCCCTCTTACCCTAGCCCAACCCCAAACCCAAATTGACCCTGATCTCTGACTCAAAGTTACCTCAATTGCTAACTCAAACTCTAAATTTAATCATAAACCTGTTCCCAAACTTAACACAAATCTAACCCTAACTTTAACCCTAACTTTAACTTCACTCTTAACCTAGCCTTTCCCCTTCTCCTATCCCTAAACCTAATGGTAATTTAAACTCAAACCCTTAATTCAAAGGTAACTCTAACCATAATGCTAAACTTAACCCTAAATATAAATCAACCATAAACCTAACCATAAAATTATAGCTCACCTTAACACTAACCCTAACTCTAACCCTAACCCCAACCCTAAAGCCCAAAACTAATGCTAACACTCAATCTAATCATAAACTCAACCCTAACCCTAAAACCTATCTTAGTCCTCATGAACCTAACCCTCACCTCAACCTTAAAAATAAACCTAACCCTATTCAATCCCAAATACTAAACTCAAAGACAACTTTAAACATAACTTTAATCCTCTTTATCATCATAAACTCCATGCTAAACCTAACAATAGCCTCCAACTCTAACTCTTACTCTAACCCTTATTCAAAACCTAACCTTACCCCTAATACTAGCCCTAAAGCTAAGCCTATCTTAGTTCTTACACTAATCTAACTTCAACTCTACTTTTAAAACAAACTCTGACCTCAAATCTCAAACCTTAATCCTAAACCTAACATAAACTCAAATATTAACCAAATTCTAACCCTAAAATGGCAATAGAACCTTAATTACAGCACAAATCTTAATAGTAACCATAAACTTTACCCTAACTTTAAACTTAACCACAAACTCAATGTGAATTCTAACCCTAACCATAAGATTAACCCTAATCAGAAACTCAACCCAATGCTGAAGTCTAACCTTAATTCTAAACTTAACTCAAAATCTAATCCTAAAATTAACCTAAACCTAAACCTGCACTATACCTTAACCCTAACCATAAACCTAACCCTAATTTACACCTAAACCCTTACCTCAAAGCAAACCCTGACCCAAACCCTAACCCTAACCCTAAATCCAATTTGAACGTGAGCCATGTACATAACAAATAAATAAACCAAACCCCTAAAGTTAATCCTAAGCCTAAACATAAATTTAGCCCTTATCCTAACCCTGACTCTAATCATAAACTCACACCCAAACCTATCTCTAAACTTAACTGTAATTGAAAACCTGACCTTTATCCTAAACTGAAGCCTAAACTGAAACCTAACACTGACTGAAACCCAAAACCTAACCTCAAAGGTAAATAAAACCCTCACCCTATTCCAAAATCTAATCATCAACTCAACCCTTAACTTACCTCTAACAATAGCCATAAACACTATTTCTAATTTATGTTTAACCCTAATCTCAAAGCTAACTCTAACTCTAATCCAAACCTAACTTTAAATCAAAACCTAAACCTAAAAATAACCTAAATCCTACCTCTCACCATAGATCATAACCAAATCCTAATGCTTACCCTAAACCTGTTTGAAACTCAAACCTTATCCTCAATTATAACTCTAACCCTAAACCTAAAACCTAGCTTAAAACCAACCCTAACCTAACCCTAACACAAACTAATTTAAACCCAAGGCCTAATCTCAATAATAACTCTAACCCTCACCCTAACCTTCGCTGTAGTCATAAATTCAAATATAACCCTAACCTTAATTTAAATTAAAGCCTTACCTCACAGCTAACTCCAGCCCTAATTGTAAACAACCATAAATCAAAAGCAAGCCTTAAACCTAACAATTATTCTTTAAAGAACACTAACCCAGCCCTTATCCTCTAACTCACACTAACACAACACCTAACCCTGATTTAGAACCAAACCCTGACCTAAAAACTCACTCTAATCATAATCCTAATTTTTAACAATAATCATAAGCTCAACTATTATTCTAAACCAACTCAAAACCTAACCCTAGTTCTAAAAATAATATTGAACCTAACACAAACCCTAATACTATACCCATCTTAACCTTAGACCTAAACCTAACCCAAACCCTAAGCCAAAACCTAACCTTAACACTGACCCTAACACTAATGCTACATCAAAATCTATCCTAACTTGAAACCTAAACCAAACTTTAACCCCAACACTTTCCCTAACACTAAACCTACACTTAACCCATATTTAAATCTAAAGCCTCACCTCAAAGCTAACTCTATCCCTTACCTTAATTTTCTCCCTAAACAAACTCAACCCTAACAGTAACTCTACCCCTAATTCTAAACTTAAACCTAACATTAATCCTAAATCAAAACTGATTCCTGTACTGAACCTCAACCTGTCCTTAAGGCAAGCCCTTACTTTATTTGTAACCCTAACCCTAATCCTAATTATAAACTCCACCCTAACTCTAACCCTAACTCTAACCATAAGCCTAACCATAACCGTAACTGTTACCCTAATGGTAAGTTTAATATAAATTCGAGGGGAAATTCAAAGCTAACGCTAAAACTAACCTAAAACTTAACCCCATCTCATAACCTCAAATTTACCTTAAAACATAAAACTTTACCATAAACATACCATTTACCCTAATCCTACTCTAATCATAACCCTATCTCAAATACTAAGCTTAGCTGAATATTAAACCTAATCCTAACCTTAAACCTCACCCTAGTCCTAGATCTTACCCAATTCCTACCCCTAAACCAAACCCTAATTTAAACCCAAACCCTAAACTCAAAGCTATGCATAACACTAATCCTAATTTTAACCCTAATAACAAACTCAATTCATAATCCAAAATTTAACCTGACCCTAATTTTAACCCTAAACCTAGTATTAACCCTAATCCTAAACTAAAGCCTAATCTAGCCTTAGGTCTTTAACCCTAACCCTAACCACAATCAAAATAAAAACCAAAACCAAGCTCTAACTTTAAAGCTGACCCTAATTCTAACCCTAATCATAAACTCAACCCAAACATTAACCTTAACCTTATACCAAAACCTTAAGTAACCATCGCCCTAAATCAAAATCTAACCAACCCTAAGCCTAACCATAACCCTAACCCAAATCCTAGGTCTAGCATTACTCTAGTATCAACCTTAACCCTAATGTTAAACCAAACCATAAGCCTAGCCTTACGAACACTACCCTTCTAAACCTATGCCTCATGGAAACATTAGCCCTAACCTAAAAGTTAATCTAACCCTAACCCTAAAACTAACCGTTATCATAAACTCAACCTACACTTAAACGTAAACCAACTTAACCCTACACTTTACCCCAACCCTAGAAATAACACTAATTTTAATTTTAAAACCAAACCAAAACTCAAAGCTAACTCTAAACCTAGCTCTAAGCTTAACCCTAAGCATAAACTCAAACCACAAGCTGAGCAATATCCTAGACCAAGACTGAAAAAAAGTTTCTAAAAAAGGGCTTTTCTATAGCATCTCTCAAATGTAATTTTAATAGTATAGAACATTTCATTTTCTATAAGTTTCTCTCATGCTTGCTCCTTTAATTTTTTTAAATAATAGATTGTGAATATAGCATAATTGTGAAAAACTAGGTGTGTGAAATTAAACATAATTCAAGTGGACAGCCTTATAACAGCCCAGGAGGGTCTGGGTGACATTGAATGTGTATGTTTGATGAAATAAAAGTACGTCTCTGAAGAACTGTGAGTATAAATAAGGATGTGTGAATGAAGTATGTGCTATGTGTGTCAACCTCTACATAAATGAATGAATATTTCATAACATTTCCCAAAAGGAATCTAAAAACTTGTGTTGGGCATGTGTGAGTAAAATGAGTAAAAATGGTGACAGGAAAACAGTAAATAATAATGTGATAATTTGCACAAAAAATAGTTACTAGACAGAGTAGTTAACACATAAGAAATTACACATATTATATAACTATATTGTTAGACTAAACAAATGAAGATGCTCTATACTATTTTACAATGAAGTTTAGGATATTAAAAACAAAACATAAATTAAATAATAAAATGAGACAGAGAGAAGCTTAGGACTAGGTTTAGTGTTAGTTTGAAAATTTGGCTGATGTTTTGAGTTAGGGTTAGTGGTAGGCTTCTTAGAATTAGCTCTCAGGTTAGGGTTTGATTTTAAATTGGCATTAGAGTTATGGGTAGGGTTAGTGTATAAGGTAGGGTTAAGTTTCTTTTTAGGGTTTGATTTATGCTCTGTGTCAGCATTAAGGTTAGAGTTAGAATTAGGGTTAGGGCCGGTTTTAGGCTTAAGTTTAGGGTGCCTGAGCAGTGCCTCCTGAAGAAAAATCTATCTTGTACCACCTCTCCTAAAACATTATTGCTAAGGTATTCCAATATCCACACACACAAAAAACCTTCCCTCATTAATCTTCCCTAAAGATTAATGTTACCATCCATTCTTATCATCCATATTACCCAAATTATATCAGCTAGTTAAAATGTTGGTGGGGCCCTGAGGGGCTTAACACTGGGTGCAACTTGCAGACTGTCGAGATCCCAACGATTCTCTAGGAGCTTTATTTAATGATCTGGCCCTAGCTTTAGAAGAGGCCAAGCATATTGTTAAACAGCTGTGGGACTTCATTTGTTGAGTTTTTCCAAACCACATAGACTGCCCTCAAATTCAAGAATGTAAAAAACTTCAACAAAATCCATTTGTTATTATTTCTTCCAGCTCTGCACCATCTTTTGGAGGAATCATGGCTCACCTATTGATGCTGTACCTTTAATTCAGTTTTTCTTAATGAATTTAACAGATAACTGTCTGCTCTAACTAAAGAACTAAAACAGGCTGGGAAGCACTTCCCACAGCTCAGCTTGAAGCCAATGCTGATTACTTAGCTCTAACTTTCAATGAAGCTAAAGAAAAGAAAGTAAATCATGTCATGAAACTCCAGCTCCAATTACTGGAGACAAAAGCCAGTGTAAAGCTAAACCCAAACCCAAAATGATATATCATTACTGTGGAAAAAACAAAACAAAACAAAACTGATCATTCAAAACTGAACAATGACAAACTGCTCCCATTGGTTCAAAGCTCCCCCAAGATGAAATCTGATGGGGCTCTGAGGAAACAGAAAGGCTGCTTCTTCCCACCTACTGCCCTTGAATTTTTTGTGAAAACAATAATTTAGGTTGACAATGCCTTTTTATCCTGACTTAGTTGACACTGGTAACACACTTCCGCTTTGAACCCTATGCAGATCCAGCAACTTCTTCCTCAGTGTACTAAAATAATAGAAATTATAGGGATTGAGAACTCCTCACAAACATTATTTTTTCCCAATCTTATAACCTTTTCTTTGGGACCATTAACTGATACTCACTACTTCGTAGTCAATTCTTCTGCCTCCATAAACATATTAGGCCAATACTTCCTACAAAAACCTAAGTCCTCAATAAATTTATCTCTCAAGTGGGAAATATCTTTATTATTGGATTATACTTCCTCAAACCAAGGCTCAAATGAAATTAAAGGGGACCATGGAGGACATGTGTAGAAAATAGTGTCTTTATTGTTTCTCCTGACTGAACTCAACCTCCTTGCACAGAAGCTAGGAACCAGGTTAAGCAGCAGCCAGTGGAATGCACACATTCATTGGCAAGGCACAGTTTCCAGGGCCCATGTAGGAGGTGGGGACTGTTGCAGACACACACATAGTAGTGGAGGGCAAGTCAGCAGCAAGGGCAGGGCCAGCTGCAGGTGCTGTGATAGCTGTTGGAGCCCTGGCAGTCATTGTACATTCTTATGGCTGCACAACCTTCCCATGGTTCTTCTGTATTTCACTGAAGACCAGTGAAGGGATTTAGTCTGGGTACATAGATTTGCATAACTGGAAGTGGTAAGTAGGTGCTGGTGAGCTTAATAGCACAGGGTACTGACAGGAGACAGGGCTGGGCCCACAAGTAGCTGTAGAGGACTTGGCTGTAGACTGGCTACCCTGTGGCTCCAGGGCTTCCACACTGCAGCACAGCAGTGGATGCTGTTGATGCAAGACAGGTCAGGAGTGTGCAGATGCACAGCTGGAGGGGCTCGTTGCTTGTATCAAATTATTTGCAAGAACCAAAATCAAGAAGTAACCTAAATTCCATCAAGGAGAATGCATAAACAATTTCTGGTATATCAGTACAAAAAAATACTGCATAGACAAATAATAAAAATAGAACTACTGATACACCCAGAAACATAGATAAAACTCAAAAGCATTTCTATGGAGTGAAAGAAGCCAGATAACAAGAGAAACTCATTGTATGAGTTCTTCTATAGATAATCTTAGAATATGGAAATGAATCTATGGTGACAAAAATTAGACAAATGTTTGCTTAGGGATGGGAGTAAGGGAAGGGAAGTAGGGAGACATTTCCAAGGCACAAAGAAACTTCATGGAGTGAGTGTCAAGGTAGATCTTCATCATACTGACAGTGATGATGTTTTTGAGGCTGTATGTAAGTTGTCAGAGGTTATGAAAGTATATACAATTTATTGTA
>KE793770.1:351-15531 GCA_000465285.1 Eidolon helvum
TTTTTAATTTTCCTGTGTAATGTTTTAATAGTTTGCAGATTGAGGTATTGCAGATATTTTGTCATATATCTTTTTCTTTTTTCATAGTTTCTATTTCTCTCCTGAGAATTTCTATTTTAATTTCTTTTTAAAGGTGTATGTTTTACCTCATAGAGCATGGTTATAATAGTTATTCTAAAGTTTTAACTGGTATTTCTAATATCTGAAACATCTCAGCATTGGCATCAGTTGATAATCTTTTCCCTTAAAAATTTTCCTGGTTCTTTGTATGCTATTGAATTGTGGGTTGTATCTCAAACAATTTTAGTATATTGTAAAGACTCTGGGTCCTGTTAAAATCTTCTAATGATGTTTTTTGTTTTATCAGACAATTTACCTGGTTAAGTGTATATTGAGACTTCTGTCTCAGCTTCTTGGACAGTAGTTCTAATGTCAGAATATTTCAAAGCATTAACTAGGCTGCCGGTGTCCTCATATATGCACAGCTCAGGGATAAGATAAACTTGTTTTGGGTCATACAATGAATTAGAGGATCTACTTTGTGCACACTCTTGGACTCCCAGAAACTACTTTTCCTGACTTGAAAAAATAGGTTTCAATCGAATTTTAGTCATCTGCTCTCTAGTACAGTAGTACCACGTGACTGGGGATACTCACTGGGCAAGCACCAAAAACAAAAGAAAAAAAAAGTGGGAGTTTCAGATACGGTGTTTCACAGAGTCTCTTTTTTCCTGTCTTCTGTCCAGAAAGATATTTTCCCCCCAGGGTTTTAGGTGCCTGAATTGCTGCCACTATAGTGCCCCTCCATGATTGGCTTCCCCTGTAGGTGGGACTGGTAGTTTTCAGTTGATTTGCCTAGTCATAGTTTATACTCTGTTTCTTAATCTCTCTAGTGATGCCCACTTCCAATTCTGTTTATACTTAGATATTTATTTACTGTATCTAATTATTATAATATTTTAAATATTTTAAGTCTTTATATACCTCATTCTATCTTTTGTTTCTTTTCTTCATCCTCCATCCTTGTTTTTAGTAACACACCATATATTTTCTGATTTAAAAAATCATTATCTGAGGAATTCTTAGGGATGATATATGTTTGTTTTTCCCAAGTGTCTGAGGGCACTAACAATCTAGGAATTTTCAACTGAAGATATATTCTCAGCAGAAGAGTTTCCAGAAGACTTGGGTGGTATAAATTCAGAACACAAACTTATGTGAGGAAAGACTTGTCAAAAAGAACATGTTAAATCTTGCTTATAAATACAACTTTAGGAAAAATCTTTTCCTATTTTATCCTTTTACTAAGGGATTGTCTTCCAGAAGATTTGTTGCTTGGTTGATTGGTTGATTTTAGTATCTCTGTTCAGATTCTTCAACTTGCATAGGGTCTATGAAAACATTAAAATCAAAGCTTTATGTCACTGGTGTTCTCCAGATGGCCTCAAGGGTGCTGATCACTTCAATTCTCTCATATCTTTCTAGATTTTGAGGTTTTCTGCTTGCATTGCACTGCCTGTACAGAATAATAATCGAGTTCAATGCAGAAATTATTATATTCCATGAGATATTCTAGTTTTTAGACACTTGTAAGTAGGCACAAACCGTAAATATCATGTTATCTGCCTGCTCTTAAATTATTTTTTTTTAAATTTTTTTCAGAACATCATCTTATCTATCTAGAAAAAATGTCAAGTCACAGTCTTTGAGCTAAAAAATACATCCTTCCAAGGACAGCACAGAAGGCTGAATATGTGATTAATATCTTCCTCAATGTCATTTACAAAATGGCCATGGTTACATCTATATCTTTCTTAGGGGTCTACCCTGGAGAGAGAAAAACAAGGAGAAATAGAAAATAGAATATAGAAACAGAATGTTTGTGTCTTTGCATTTGTATAACTCTCTGCGAAATATGACTATAATTTCATGTGATCATATTTAGAACATTTTCACATACATAATAAATGTAAGAGAAATATATGCATAGTTTAATAAGCATTCTGAGATCAAAGGACATGAGATGAGTGCTATAGGGAATAAAGAGTAAATGAGGTAAAAGCTAAATTTCGATTTAGAGGAGGTTAAGGAAATCAAACATAGTGATTTTCAAATTATTTCAAGGAGTTTCTTGAAAGAGAATTTAAGGTAGGCATGTTGACTTTCTGTTTTTTTTCTCTTTGCCATTCTGCTATTGCACAGGAGTTTGCAACATATTATATGAATATACATATTAATACATACAGATATAAATATCATATACAAAATATATATTTATTATGAAAAGTGTAGATTAAAGCTCTTTTGGAAAGTTATAGGAAGCACAGTAAAGATGGGTGGTATTAAAACATGGTTTGGGAGAAATTTTAAAAATTATATGCTCTTTAGTTTTCTTATAAAACTTTGGAAATTCTTAATGTTCATTTTTAGATACTGCCTTTTTCCATAATTTAGTGAAGTAGGTAATTAAGTAATTAATCTCTACAAATTTAAGTTATTTGTACAATTCCACTGCTTCTGAAAAGACTTCAATGACTCCCAATATTTTTATATAAAGTTGCAAACATCAAAGTAGCTGCAAATGTTCTTTATGACCTGATTCTTAATTATCCAGCCCATCTTGGCCAATTCTCAGTACACTCCAGCAATACTAAATTTTTTTCTTTTTTAAACTTTGAACATGACACACTTTCTTCTCTGGGTGCACGTGCTGTTTCCTCTTGTCATGTGTGCTTCTTACTTTTTCTCTCACTAAATCTTGTTCAATTATCTTTATCATCTTAGAAGTCAGATGTTTTCATTGATTCCTGGAGTATAGATTACATGTTCCTCCAATATGCTCATATAACACTGTGTTCTTCTCTTGGGTTTGTATTTTCTGAAATTATTACATTTATTGTATATTACTCTAATAATCTTTTTATTTGTCTGTATTTTCTCCCTACTACTATTGTTTGGAACTTAGAATTCACTACTTTGACATTTTCTACAAGTTCATTGGCACCACAAAAAGTATTTCTAATTACATAAATAAAGCAATGTGTTCTAAGTCTATTAGAATAGTGTAAAGGGAAACAAAATTTGGCCACACTAAAGCTTCTTTTTGGCATATGAATTTTAAGCCTTTTATTAAGAAAAAAATGACTCAGAAAGAAACTTTTCCCTTTTCTGCTCAGATTCCGACAGAGAAAACTGCTTCAGGATGGAAATCTTAGAATGCTGCTTTAGACTAATACGAATTAAGTATGATAAGTAAGAGGGCATCAAGCTGGCACTTGTTAGCTGGATATGCCGTGTCCCCTATTTTCTGAGCTGCCCAGCCAAGAATGTTCCTGCCTTGTGTGTTAGGCTCTTCCTCAAGTAACTGTAAATCACCCATTCTCACATCTGAAATCTAATATCCCATTCCCCTCCCTTTCTCCTTTGTCCAAAATGTCTTTTATACCCCATGTTACCTCACTGTCTTTGGAATGTTCATGTCTATGTGAATTCTCCGTGCACATGTATTAAAGTTCTGATTTTCTCCTGTTAATCTGTCTCTGTTAATTCAATTATTAGCCCAGCTAGAAGAATTTAGAAGAGGAAAAGTAGTATTTTTTAGCCCCCACAACTGTGATTTATTTGTGACAAGGGACTAAAAATTCAATATATGGGTAAATAGAAGTATGTGGATGTTCGATAACAACATCTAAAAAATTTAACTTTAAGTCTTATGTGATCATTTTGGACTCATGAACATAGCTTCTGATGTACAAATATGTCAATTTTGTATTGTTAAAATTTTATACTCATAATGCTATTTTAATAATATCTATATTTAGTAATATCTATAAAATATCAAATGTTTTTAGTAATATCTGACCAATGAATAGAATATATATATATTCTTTGTTTCTCTCTGTTTCTATATTGTGTAACCTTCTTAACCAATGAGAATATTTGATAAATTGAGTGATAAATAATATTATTCAATGCCTAAAGTAGCCATGGTTACTAGCATTTCATTTTCTAAAGCTAGAGTTTTTCTTTGGGCTTTATTAAACTATCATAAGGCAACAATTATAAATAAAATGTTAGAATTTTAAAAAATATTTAAGGGAATTGGCCAGTAGGTCTCTCATCTTTACTCCTCCTCTTTGACAATCATCTAGTGGTTCACCACACATAAACAAGATAAATCCTCAGGTTCTTAATTAATTAGATAAATTTTCTAATGTATTTGCAACTCTCAAATAGCAAAAGAACAAAAGACTAATGAGGTCCCTGCATGGGCAAAACTGTAACATTGAGAAAGATCTTACATATTTAATATAATTTTTTTGCTTCACGAAATGTAAGTTAGCTTCATATAGAAGACCACAATAGTGACATAAGTAGTGAGATATAAGAAATGTATGCCCTTGCTATTCATATTTTTATCATGGTTAATACGAATAGGTGAATAAAAGAGTTTAGTGCTTTGCACTTAATAAGTACTTTGTAAATGTTGAAATAAATAGCACTTCTTCCAACTCTTCTCTCATCATTTCTTCCAGAACAACTCCAGGCTAAGGAAGAATGAGAGTGAAGTAAATAAAATAGAGATGACAAGGATGATGAGAGAGAGAGAAAGAGAGAGAGAGTTTAAGAAAGAGTGAGAGAAGGGAATGATAGTAACAGTCTTTCATTATCCAGGATTGTCTAAGAAGAAATATACATATAGATAAAAATATCTACATTCTGACATGGCAGATAACAAAAGCATTATGCTTTGAGAATAAATGAAAAAAATTTCCCTCCTGTGACCCTTCAGAGGTTAATGTCAAATGGTACTATCAGTGTTGCTGGTATTACATGACTTGACTTGCATGGCTGTCTTTATCTGACACTATAGATACTTGAAATATATTCTTTGCATATATTACTATGACATATACCTTTCCTATCTTTCTCATACATTGAGAAATACTTCACTTAGCCAAATATCAAAAAATGAACTCATGGTTTAGTCAAGTCTGTCAGAAAGTAATAACACAATTGAGTCACTCAGCATTGCAAACACACATCATAAAATCATATGTATCAAACAAACAAACAAATACACCAGAATCTGTTGACAAGTGGAAGTTAAATCCTTGCAACACATAGCAATGCAGGTCCTATGTTTGGTATCTGAACTTCTTAAAAACTTTTGGAATATCACCAAGACTGTCTCATCAGAATTCATGTCCCCTGCCAAAGCATTCCATAAGTGTGGGAGAGATAAAACTGCAACACAGAAACATATGGGCGGAAGATAAAAAGAGATCAGTGAGCAGGAAAATATGTTTCTTAAAATCTGTGCTGCAGTCATTTTTCTTCTCAGTTTTGTTGTTTGTTTTTGCCATTGAATGCCCATATCCAACATTAAAGATGTTTCTACACAACATCAAAAGAAAAAAATTGATTCAGACTAAAGAGTCAATTCAGTTAATAAAGAACAACAACATAGGCAAATGGAAATAAGCTCTTTTTTTATTTTATAATAAATTGGTTGATTTGTTTGGGTGTTGTATAGGCACATCCTGAATGACTAATAACAAAGTTCAGGATTTTTTTTTTTAATTTAGAATTTGTTTTACCTGCAATCAAGAGTATTTTTACTATTCGTGTTTCATTTGGCTTTATGCAACATTTACTATCATAAATTTTTGCTTTCTTCAAAGTATTATATCGGAAAAGTGGGTAAGTTTCCACAAAAATGTAAATGCTATTTAAAAAATGGTCTAGTATTCTAGGTAGGCAGGTTGCCATGAGTTAGTTGAGGTGGCAAATAGATATCTCATCATAACTTTTTCTAGATACATTTATTTTCTGTGGTGTATGTAATATTAAAATCTTTAAACTGTTTCCACATTTCATTTTTCCTAATAATATAATTTCAATTTTGTTCATCTAAGCTTTTTTATGATGTTACAAATGCTGAAATAAATTCTCTAACCTACTGATTGTCACTTGGTAGAGAACTTATTTGTCTCGAGACCAGAGTTTCTAGGACAAATCTACTTAAACTATTTTGTCAGATAGTGCCAATACATTCTGAAATATTCTAAACACTTAATATCAATGAAATAAAGAATTGAACTAAAGAAGAACTGAAACAAGCAAGATATTTAACAGAAATGTACACATCAAAAAAGTCACTGGTCACAAACTGTGGAGATATCAGTTGAAAAAAATTCACTTTTACTCAAAAAAAAAGCAAACATGCTCACCAATATTGTTTTAATTTCATAACTAAATACATAATTTTAATATGTGATGCTTGTCAAGTTTTTAAAAGAAAATTGTAAAGAATATAACTGACATCTCTTATGTGAATAGAGCTGGTTGGGGATGACCTTAAAATAAGTTGTCCTTGAAGGTAATGTAGCATTTAAAAAGAGAGGACAAACTAGCAGCAAAAATAATTTCATTTGTGTGTATTTGGCTTTTAATCTCAAAGCCTCATTTTCAAATAGCAACTTGAACATTTAGAATGACTTGCCATATGTATTGCAAAGGACAGATCCTCAGCAAACATCTAGTGAACAAATGAATGGATGAAGAATAAATATGTTAAAAGCTAAGTATGCAACAAATCAACTGAAAAAAAAATCCTGTACAGTGGGTTCTTTGGAATTAGAACTTGAAATATAATTGTTAATAATAGTTACTAATCAATTAGTGAATATTTATTAGGACTCTGGTCTCAGTCTTGGAGATACTTTGAAAAAGACAAAGTAAAACAGTAAATGTGTCTACTCCCTCAACCCTCCCTTCCCTCCACACACAAAAAAATGAATTCACATAAGATGGTATCAGAAAGGCATAAAAGCTAAGCAGAGTCTTACACCAGGATCATGTCTTATAGAATAGGTTGATCTCTTTGAGGTGTGACATTTAAGCTGGATTCTTAATGACTAGGAGAAAATAGCCTTGCAAAGATTGGGAGAGTATCATGACAGAGAAAATGAAAAGTTACTGAAAAAGCCATTAAGTTAGAATGTGTTTGATATGTGTTATTACCACACAGAGTAGAAAGGCAAATGTATCTAAAGGTTAGGGGGATTATTTATCAAAGAGAAAAGTGGATGGCAGAGTTCAGATCATGTAGAACTTTTGAGAAAGGAGATGGGTGTGATTTTCATCAAAGAAGTGAAATAGTTTAAGAAAAGGAATGTCATTAACATTATATATTATAACATATTATATCATTTATATATTACATCAATGAGTCCAGAGTTCTTACAGAAATCAAGGTTGGAAATAAAGAGAGTTGAGTCATTAGCATATAGATGTTTAAACCAGGAGTCCCAGGAATTAACCCAGAGAAAGTAGAGGATAAATAAAAAGTCACCAAGAAAAGGAGTTTTTAGAAAAAAAGTGAGAAAATGATTATAACCACAAAGCAGAAAAAATATTTGATGACTTTGATTTATATTTTATTTCCCACTCAGTAATTTTTAAAATAAGAAATAAAAATATAAAATGAAACTGTAATAATGTTCTTTAACTTAGGTAGTGATTGTTTTTGCGGAAATATGGGTTAGTAACCTTGTCATATATGTGATTTTATAAAAATTCACAGAATTACTGAGTTTTAATTGAGCTGTGGAATTTTGCACATTTTTGGTCAGGATATTCAAAATCCCAAGTTACTTTTTTGTTTTATTTCATTTCATTTTATTTCATTTTTATTATTATTTTATTTTCCTGACTAGAGGAAGGTGGAAGTCCTTATGACACACAAACCATTTGCGGAAATTTGAATGTACATTTATTGTTAAGTGTTTTATTCATTTTGATGTACAGTCAAATAATAAAATAAATGTCAGTAATATTTTCTTATTTGATTTTGAAGTTTAATGATTGAGAAAAGCAATCATTTGAGATAATACAGAGGGAAACAAGTTAGCATATCCAATTGTTTAGGTGACTTTTTTAGGGACATCTAATTTAGACATATCAAATAGATTTGGTCTAATAAAATATTTTAGAATTTAGGCTGATTTTTTTTAAAGTCACATATGTTCAAATTATCTGAGTAGAAAAAAAACTAAAAAATATTATGACCAATTTTATCTTACTAATTTTTAATTAAAATATATTTGGGACTTGTTGAATATTCTCCATTGAAATTTCCAAATCATTTGTGAGTGGAACCATGAAATATGTCTTTATGTCTTTATTATGATAGGATGGTTATATCACCCAAATATTCAAAGCATATTTCCCTATGTCTAGTGTCTTAGTATAATTTTAAAATCACCTTGATATTTAAAACATATTTTCATTTTCTATTATGGAATAGTCTAATTTGTAAATAAAATTAATCATTTGAACAACAATATCTAAGCATGTACTACATGTCAGTTTGGTCATATTTGGTCCTATTGGTGAGTACATTGGACACTGACAATTAGAAATACAATAGATAGTATTTGAATACATATTCTATGAAAACAAGCTTAGATCTTTTAACATTTTAAAGTCTGCTATGGAATGTGGAGATGTAAGAGAACTTTCAGGTCCTCTAAATTTACTTTTCAAAGCATACAGAGTTCTGTTCTGCTTTATCCTTGTTGCAGGACTGCATGTAGTTGTCCAGAATTGAGTATTAGCAAGTGGCAGAGACTCTTGGGAGAGCGGCCTGTCCTGTCATTCAATAACAACATAGCTTGCAGCAATTTTATCCTTAACTTATTAATTTGATTACAAAAGATTTTAGCTTGTTTTCAACTTTCCTTGGTTAATTTTCATGTTAGAGTTCTTTCCTTCTGAGGATCTTCCTATGTCAACTTTAGGTTATAACTCTACTGATACAGTATCTTTACCTTTTTAGTGTAATCATAATTTTAGAACTATAAACTATAAAGGAATCCACAATTTTTTTTAAAGTTTTTGGAGTTTTAATTTTGTGTATGATTTCAATTCTTTTTTTACTTTCTATAATTATAAAAGGTGAATGCTGTGTTATGTTTATTTCCAAACATACTTTTATCTTTATATTTGTATAAATGTCTGTAAAATGACTGAAAAGCCAACTCAAAGGACTTGCAAATTAATTATTTAAATAATGTGTAACTTAAAAAAAAACTAGACTTGTTTCAAACTTACAAAATTTGTTTTTTTCAACTACTCTTACATTAGATTCTTGTCACTTATCTTAAAGTATTGGAATCACGCTGATTATCTTTTTTTAAATGAAGAATCTGTACTTTCTGATATGTTGGGTATACCATTGAAGAATTAAAGAGTTTGCGTATGAAACAGATTATTTTTTTATTCTTAATTTTGTTTTTGGGAATTAGACCAGATTTTTAAGCTCTCAAGCCCTTATATATTCATGTCAATAGCCATAAAAAAAGACCACTTGCACCTATACATAAATGAATGATTTACTTGTTTATTATTCAGAGAATGTGAGGCTATGGTGTGCCAAAAGGCTATAACATTTTCATAGAAAATTTAGTGTTTCTTCTTGCTGACTACTGTAATTGATGTGGTAAAAATAGCAAGCCTAAACTTCATCCTACTACTTAGAGGGAACCCATCCACAGAGTTACATTTATTGGGATTTGAGTCTAGCATATTTATTGTCATGTTAATATAAAGAAATGTTTATATTCCTACTCACATTAAATTGCCAAAATGTGAGAGGCAGAGTATGTTGATATATATCCATCTGTTGACCAGTCAAGTGGCTCAGAAAAGAGACAAACATGTATGATTCAGATAATGTAACAGCTTTTCTAACCATCTATACTTGACACATCTCTGGGGGAAGGCAGGAAGGAAAAATAAATGGGGTAATACAATACAGTTGACCCTTGAACAACATAAGTTTTAACTTCATGGGTTCACTTATATGTGGATTTTTTTCAATAAATACCTGCAGTGTCTTCAGTCTGCGGTTGGAAGTCTGTGGATGAGGAAGGCCGACTATGCATTCATCTATGTCATTTTACACAGGGGACTTGAGAATCTATGGATTTTTGGTATGCATAAGGGTCCCGGAACCAAACTTTTGCGGATAGTTAAGTTTTGGGAGAGTCAAAAATTATACACAAATTTTTGACCACGCAGAGTGTCAGCCTCCTACCCCCTCACGTTGTTCAAGAGACAACTATATTTTAAATTGAGAGCATCATAGTTTGTTATGTATACCATGACCTAAAATTAGTGAGATGCATGATTTAGAAATACTGATATGAGAGTGTTATTTCAAGGAATACAATGAGTATTTTAGTAGTCTCACCTATGATTTTCCTGAAGAAAAATTTAAGAATTTTTAAAAAGTAATATTTTCATACATTTTCTTTACAGTGTATGTGTTTTTTATGCAGATAAAATTCTTGAGCATATTTGATCTAGGGACTTTAAAGGTGTTTTTTGCTTGCCTTTTTCATGTTTTTCACTATCTTATCCTATTGACCAAATTACTTGTATTTGTCAGTGTGATAGTGTCTACACTTGATTTTAGCCAAAAAGCGGAGAAGTAATAGTGTGATATTTTCTAAATCTATTTATTTAATTGTGATGTATGCTTGGGAAACATTTAAAAAATACTGTTTCATATATCCTTCCAAAGGTCAAATAAAATGTGAGAGATATAGACATTTTATCATAGTAATTAAGAAGTGTTTAAAACAATGAGAAGAAAGAGCAAGCAAAACATCTCAGGATGGAAAATAACCATAAAAATTTTTTAAAAATCAATTGTAAATGCAATCAATTTTGTTATCACCATGTTAAGATTTCAGACATCCTTAGGGGAGAATGTTGCATACATTGCCATGTTTTACTATTACCTGCATAGCCTCTTTGTCTTTTCAAAAGCCTTTTAACGCTTCTCAGCTATGGCCCAGAATCCAAAATTCTCTCAAGCTTATCGAACTCTTTAATACCTTCATGTGTTCTTGAAGTTGTATTTTGCAATAATGTTCTCATCTTATATCAAGTATATCCCAGCTATATGAACTGAGTCCTTTTGACTTATATAATATAAAGATCATTGTTCTCCAGTAGAATGTCTATCAAATATTTCATGTTCTAATCTCATCTGAAATATAAATAAAATTGATAATTTTGTGTGCTTGCCTATGCCTTTCTAACACCAGGGCTTTACATAAGGCAGATTCTCAGGATGAGATAGATCAGAGAGTCCATTCAGAATCAAGAACATTTCTGAAAATAGGTATTTACCTGCCCATTTCAGTAATTCTATTCTAACAGACATTGGAGGGAGATCTTGTTATCTCTCTAATGCAAATAAGAGGAAATCGAATGTGAGATTTAGTGAATTTTCATGGGCTTACAGCAAGGATATGATAGACCTGTGATTTGATCCAGGCTAGTCTACCTAGAGAAAGCATTCTTTCACTATGCATGTTTCACTGTTTCACTTTCAGCATGTGGAAGTTAGCCTGTCATAGGAGGTTTCAGAAACCTGACTAACTCCTTTAGCTCAAGTCTCTATCATCTTTCGCCTTCTGTTTAAATGGTTATTAAGCTGTAAGAAAGCTTTCTCTCTCTCTCTCTTTCTCCCCCCCCCCCCCCCCCCCTCTCTCTCTCTCTCTCTCAGGGGGAGAAAAGTCATCAGCCTTGACTATAAAGTTATGTGAACAATTTTAAGTAAACAAAGAAAATTTCAAGTAAAACCTTTGTCAATGCCCTTTACGACCATACGTATAGTTGAACAAGTTGGATATATCACTGTTGCACCAAACAATTAAATTGTGTAGAGACAGAAAGATTATACACACACACACACACACACACACACACACACACGTGCACACACACACACACATATATGCATAAATGTATATAATAAAAAATTACACAAGGAAATGGTACCATAGTTCAGTACTTTAAAATCAATCATGGTATGAAGAAATATTTATTATGCTCTATATTCCACACACTGAGCTTTGTCCTGGCTGTCTGTCCGTTCATCTGTCTGCCCATCCATCTGTCCATTCATCCATCCATCCATCCATCTATCATCTATCTATCTATCTATCTATCTATCTATCATCTATCATCTATCTATCATCTATCTATCATCACTTGTCTATCTATCATCTATCTATCCCCCCATCTATCTATCTATCTATTTATAACCATTTGGTTTAAAATATGAAAGCACTTCTTGATAGCTTTTATATATAAATTTTGACTTGATGATTAAGATAATCATAAAAATCTCTATATCATAAATACCTTATAAATTTTGCCCCTTTGTGTCCTCTGATTTCTGAAACAGGAAAATCATTGTATCACAACCTTGCCTTTATATTAGCAATTGTTCTATGAGAATATAAAATAGAAATATAATAGAAGACATTGATTTTAAAATGCTAATTGACTTAGGGTATTTATTAAGAAGTCCAATAGCAAAAAACTGAACAAACTGACAAAGAAAAAAAATTACAGCAGCTGTGGAGTATTAGATATTTGACAGTCTGATTAATTTGAACGTTCTCAACTTACCTCTGTGAGCATGGGTAATTAAAGACAAGCTGAGGGCAAATTTCTTTATCCTCTCATTCTAAATTATCATAAGGTAGGTCCCATTTTTCTATTGTTTATACCTCTTGGTCCACTACACTTATCCTTGCTATTATAATCTTTATAAAGTTAAGCAAATCATACTTTTAGGCTGATAAATTTTTAGATTTTTAAATATCAGGTGAAGATTCTAAAATATCAACTAATCTTACAAATAATAGCTCATTTTCAATGATTTTTAAAAATGACTTAGAAGACTGATAAAAAATATCATATAATCTCAAGAAGTGACAAGTATGATTCTGAAATCCTGACTTAAATGATCTAAGGTCTATAAAAGTTGAGAAAAACTTTTATAAAGGAGAATATTATTTATAAAAAACAGACTGGGAATTTCTTCCACATCTAGTGCAGGTAGGATCAGACTGAAACAAAGAGAAAGCATCTACTCACAGCTGGCCTTCCTGTGCTTTAGCCATAGGACACAAACATCACGGTTTGGCCAAAAAGCTCTATACACAGAATTTTCTTTTTGGTAGGGTGTGTTTGGATGCTGATACTGAAGGCAGGCTAAAGAAAAGATAAAAGCCTTTTCTTTGGAACAACACACTAGCATATGTAAGCAGCCGCACTGAGCTTTCCAAAAGCAACCTGACCGTCTCTAATAGAAAGCATCTCATGTGCAAAGAATTTTTCTGAAAAGGCTTTGTACTGAGTAAAGCTGAAAATGGCCCCATAATATAGCTAGTGTGAAACCTGGACCTAAGAGAAAAAAAAATCTCTTAAATATATAAATAAAAGCTCTTCCCTGACAAATGGCTTCCCTAGGCTTCAGGAAGAGATTAGGTCACTTAACTAGATCTTGGGCCTGGAATAGCTTTTACAGTAACTAATTAACTATCCATACAGGTCGAAGAGAAAAGTCCATGAAAAAGGGATGGAGGTCACTGATACAGTAAGAAAGGTTGGTCTAATATATCCAAATTTTAAGTTATACAAAAAGAGTACAGAGAATCATTTCTAAATATTTTTCATATTACTTTCACATAACCAAAAACTCAATACATTTGCATAATCAACTGATAAGTCACATATTTTGGCCAAAATAAAATAAAACTGGAAATTAATAACATGAAAATATGAAACATTGCAACTCATACATGTAAAAATTCACTTTTAAAAATTCTTGTAAATAATACTTATTTAGGTAATTGAATTAAATAAAAGCATTACATAAAATAATATATGTGACATAGCCAAATCTAAAATTAGAATAAATAATAATCTCTAAACAGTCTACTTATCAAACATGACAGAAATAAATATTCAACTCATATAAGTTTATAAATATTATAAATATGGCTGGATTATAAAGGATTGAATTCATTAATAAAGCCAAGAACTAGGTGAACTAGAAAGGGTGGAATTAATAAATATATTTAGGAACATTTAAATGGCCAATATAAAACACACACACAAATCTCTGTCGAGATTATTCAATATAAAAGAATAAATAAAACATTGAAACTAAGAAGGAGCTTAAAACTTCAAATAAAGGAGCAATAAAAATACGTTTTAAAAATTTAATTTCTGTCTACGGCCATGCCACTCTGAACAAGCCCAATCCCGTCTGATCTCGGAAGGTAAGCAGGGTCAGGCCTGGTTAGTACTTGGATAGGAAACCACCTAGGAAGACAGGTACTGTAGATGTAAAAAAATAAAAATAAGGAATTGTAAGCTGGTCAACCAAGGGTTGCCTCAAATAAAAAAAAAAAATTAATTTCTACTTCTGGTACTATGGCAGAACAGATACCCTTCATTTGTCCTTCTGCAAAGTACATCTAGATTGTGAATAAATTACAGCAAATATATATTTTAACAACTTTTTAGAAAGTAATGGACCCCACCCCTCTACCCCCCAAAAAAGAATATGGAACTGTAAATAAAACAAGAAGTATTGAAGGTTAATACAACTTGAAAGATGGGTTTGTTTGGTAGGCACATGTCTACATTTGAACTAAAATGAAATTCTATGCTTTGTGTCCTTGGGAAGGAGTTGGGGTTCAATCCTAGACTCCTTTATACTTGGAACTTTGAAGGTGGAAAGCAGGCAATAGCAGTTTAGGAAAAAATAAAGTTCTTGCTAAAAGAAGACAAGATTAAGATCCTCTGGATTACCACAAAATAAAGCTCATAATGAAAAAAAGAAAAAAAAAAAGCCAAACACACACCATCACAAAACACTTTAAATGACTATCGCTAATTGAAATGCAAATGTTACAATCCCTATGAAGATGAATTTGGGAATTTTTAGCAATATTGCATAAGCACGTATTTTTTATTCATTCTATATTTACCCATTTATTTCAGATACTTAGGAAAAATACATAATGACACATATACAGACTATGAATTGTGGCTTTATTTATAATAACTAAAAAATGAAACTATCTACATTTTATCAATATGTATTGGCAAAATTAAATTGTTTATCTGTAAATAAAAAAAAATTTAATATATAAAAAGAATTGAGGATGGTCTTTATATACTTCCATAGAATAATTGCTAGAATGTTTTTTTAAGTGGAAAAAAAATGCAGAACAGCATTCATAGTATACTTTAAACAAAAACATATTTTTTTCTCTTAAAGAAAACATATGTGCCTGT
>KE793773.1:0-12847 GCA_000465285.1 Eidolon helvum
CCCACCCCGGGGGCAAGGCACCCCGGCTTTGGCCTTCTATCAGATTCCATCTCCTGTCACTTTCAGAACCAGTTCATTATTCCTTTATTATTCCCTTTCTCTTGCTTATCGTTATTAATAATCACTCTAGACAGGCCAAGGTGCTGACAGCTCCCCCCTTGTCCATTCTTTCTGTCTGTTTTAATCCTGCCTGCTTATCTGGCATTAACCTGATCTTTTCCCCCATTTAATTAAGCAGTGCTCCTAGGCCCGCTGGGGCCCGCCCACCTGGAGATAGGAATGATCAGTTCTCCTGATAGACAGAGGAGTGTTGGGCTCTGCGGCCTGGACATTCCACCTCTCCAGAGGGGCCCGAGGGCAGGGACATGAGTCCTAGGAAGGGTCACAGAGGCAGCATGGTTGATGACCAGTACCCACTGTGAAGCAATGCCTCTCAGACCTTAGTGAACCTCAGTCACCTGAGGACCTGTTGAAATGCAGATTACTGGGCCCCAGCCCTGGGGATTCTGATTCAGCAGGTAGCCATGAATCTGAATTCCTAATAAACTCCCAGCTTATTACACAAGCTGAGGCTGCTTCAAATAGCCATGCATTAGTGGGCTGGCCTCAGCTTAGTGATGGACACTAGCCAGGCCTGAGTGGTCCTTGCTGGAAATGGATTGAAGAGGAGGAGACATGAGTGGTGGGGAATGGGGAAATATTGCAATCCCAGACATGTGATGGTAAGGGACTGAGCCAAGGGGTGCTCGGATTAAAAGGGAAAGGAGGGATATGGATTCAACATCTAGTCTCATGTGCGATGGCCTCTTAGTGATAATAGGGGCAATGAAAGAAAGTGTAAAGACAGACACCTTTGTGGTTTTTAGCAACTGTCAGCGTGGTAGTGCTTGACAGAAGTAGGTACAAAGGGAACACATAGGGTGGGGCAGGGATACACTGAGGTCAAGACAAGCTACATAACTTGCAGGGCCTAGTGAAAATTTAAAAAGCTGGGACCCTTGTTCAAAAATGATTAAGAATTTCAAGACAGGGACAACAGAGCATTAGACCATGTGTGGGACCTTTCTAAAACGCAGGGCTCTGTGTGACTCCACAGGCCATATCATATGTCCCATGAAGCAAGCCCTGGCTAGATTCCGGCAATAGCGAGATGGCCAGACAGAATGGGCCATCACCTTGGCAGCCTGTCTAGCACTCTGCAGTTTTTTAGTGGATTGGCATGTCCTTTTCTGATGCCACAACAGACAAACTGGGAGATCATGGGGCCCAAGATTTATAATTCAGAGTCTTATGAGGGAAGAGCCCCAAATAGGGAAATGCGATGGATAAAATTCTCACAAAAGCTATTGGTCAGACACAGGGAAGGACACAAAGTCTTCTACCTTCAGGAGAATCTGACATTATCAGTAGGTAGACCTTTAGTATTTTAAGCTACCATTTATTGTGCAGTTACCCTATTCTAGGCATTGCACAAAGCCCTTTAGTATATACTTGACTTCATCCTTGCATTAAGCGTATGAAGTGTATATTATTGTTCTCCTTCCTACAGATGGGGAAACTGAGGTAGAGAGAAGCATGGGAACTTGCCTAGTGAGTGACGGAGCCAGTTCATGAGGCCAGAGCATTCGTCTGGGTCTGGGAGATACTCAGTGTCAATGACCAGAGACTTGTGGGGGCTGGTGCGGTGGGGGCACTGGGGACTGAGCCGTGCACGTGCCTGGGTGTTGCAGGAAAATGCATGGATACCTAAGCGCCAGCCAAAGATAGAAGGATGTAGAGCAATTAAAATGTTTTGCCTGGGAGCTGTTTTATTTTTTTGAAGGCAGTTTTCTGACTTCAAGGTGTTAACAGGCTCTCTAAATGGTTTTGTTTTTTAATTGCAGCAAATGACTGTGGAGCCATTAGATTTTGCCTCTCTGTGGTTGTTTCTGTCCTCCTCCTCCTATTTATTCTGTTTAATTCAGTCAGGTAGCTCCGGGGCAATGGAGATCAATACTCCTCTTTGATAGAAAAGAGTCAGGTTTGAAACCTAAGATAAAACTGACACATTTTGTATAAATTTAATTAAAAATGCACCTTTAGTGGCTTGTTGTTGCAAGCACAAAGCCGAGTGTCTATCTCTCTATCTCCCTCTCTCTCCCTTTCTCTTTTGCTGAGAACATTTAAGTTCTGCTCTCAGTAGATTTCAATCAGACAGTAGTGTTATCAACTACAGTCACCAAATATTCCTAGATGTCACCAGCTGTCACCAGCGGCCAACAGTCTTGTTTCATGATTTTGGACTTGAAACTTCTGTGCCGAGGGACGCCGAGGGAAGGGTATGAAATTCTGAGCAGATCAGGGCTGGCCTCCTTTTTCCAGAGGAGGCTGGGGAGAGAGACTGAGGGGAGCAGAAGCCCCGGGATGGGTCCGTTTTTCTTTTTAAAACCCCTTTTCTCTGGCCCTGAGGCTCAGTGGCTCCTCCGGTCCATGCCTCAGCCCCTAAGCCTCCGCCGATGTTTTCGACTTGCCTGCCATTGCAGCTGATTGTGCCTCCTGAGGTCCTGGGGGGTCTGGGGACAGCAGGGAGGTGCGGAAGCCAGGAGCCCTCTCTGGTAACCCCAGGGCCACTGAATGCATTTGTCTTGTGTTTTACAATCCACCCCCTCACCTCCCTCCCTGCTGGCTCTCCCGGTCTCACTCTGCTCAATCCTATTTGGCTTTCCTCATTTTTCACTTGAGTGGGTTTTCTATCCCCGACTCTGCTCTGGCCTCACTCAGCTCAACACCAATAAAACACACTCAACACAGGTAGAACAAGGTGCCCGGGCCAGCGTGACAAATGACTCGCCAGCCCTCGCTAAGCGCAGCGGTAAATCGCTCTCCCGTTGCCCGGGCCTGGGCCTGTTCTCAGCAGTCCCTCAGTAGGGACCAGGCAGCGCACAGACTCAACATTTGGCTAGCCCCCAAGGCCTTTCCCAGGGTGTCCAAACGGAGTGAGGTAGCAGAATGAAGTATTTACACCTGTGGCTTTGGTTGGAGAAGCTCAGAATTCCAAATTTATGGGGCCACAAGTCCAACAGTTAGCATTTACTATATATGTACCATGTGCCAGGTACCATGCTAAGGTTTTACATTAGATTTTCTTTAATCCTCACAACTCTACAATGTGTAATTAACATGACAGCCCTGTTTCGCAGATGAAGACTGATGGAAGCCTAGCAAGGTCACATAACTCATCCAAGGTCATCTGGCTAGTAAATGCCAAGCCAGGATTAGGGCAGACCTCCTAGACTCTAAAATTTGGGCTTTTCATCGCCACATCCTCTGTGCATGGCACCGGGCTGGGCACACTGGGAAACAAGATGTCATCTTCACTCTCTGGTGTTTGTAATTTCATGCTGTGGGGACCGGGATACTGGAGAAAGGTCACAGATGAGTTCACAACTGCTTTCCTTTTCTGCTCCACGAGGCTCTTCCTGCCGAACCCCATGAACTGTGCACACAGTGGCGGTGGTGGGGTTGCGGCTCCCTCTCCCCAGAACAGTGATCAGAAGTTCCTGCTCTAGTCCAGCCTACAACAGTGAGGACGCCACCGCCATGCATAAGCAGAGACACAGGGCGAGGGGGGCTTCTCTAGTAGTCCGCTGCCAGGGGAGCCCTTTGGGCTCACGTTTCAGGAAGTGTAGAACCCAGGGCTTGTGAGTCTGTAAACCCCGTTCTGTAGACATCAGGCAGATGTGGTGTGTTCGAACCATCTTCTGCTTTGGGTGCCTTTAATCGCTGCAAATGGAAATGTAGACCAGAGAGGCAAACACCCCGAGTCTGAGCCTCGGGACCCTCCTCTCTCTGCCTCCTTCCTTGCCGGCGATCACAAATGCTGCCGCTTTGTGTCTAAAATGGCCAAGATAATTGAAACGGAATTTGGAATCAGGGCCCTGCAGGCAGCACTTGTTGAAAGAAGAAACAAAGATCGTTTGGGTCACGTCTTCTGTAATTTGCGTTTAATAATCCTACCAGGAAGCTCACTCAAAGGGGGAGGCTGCATGTGAGCCAGCTCCCAGCCTGTAGCTGCCTTCCCAGGGTCTGTTATGTGTGTGTGTGTGTGGGGGTGTGTGTGTGTGTGCGCGTGGGGGATGAGGGGGCACTGGAGGGAAGCACATAAGTTGGAGAAAGTTCTCTCTGTGGGGCAGGAGCGAAGGAGAGGGCACAGCTTGGGACAGGCCTGAGGAGCTGAGATGGAGGCTGTGTTGACATGCCGGGTGCTCTCACCTCCTGTCGTCTGCACATCCTCCTCTCCCCACCCCAGCCAGGCTCCCTTGTGAGGTGAGGGTGGCTATGCAGGGAGGTAGCGGAGCCCAGGAGACCTAGGCAGAAATTCTGGAAAGGCTGCAGTGAGACTCTCTTTGGATCAAAAGCTTGGGACACTGCCACTACTTGGTATTGCCAGCCACACATGGAGCTGGGACAGAAGGTGCCACCATCAGAAGGCAGATTCAAACTCCAGGCCGTGAGTCTGTGGACTTTCAAGGGTGCCTTCTGGGAGCCTTCCAACCTGCTGTCCCCTAGAATCACACATAACCACTTCGGGGTCCCTGAGGAGTTACCGCTTTTACGCGGATACAACCCCTCTCCCGCCAGCCCCGTGCACTACTCATACATAGTTCCCCCCGGCAACTTCTAAAAACATCTCCCCCTTCCCCTGTGATGCTGCCTTTTCCTGTCTGCATGAAACTGTGGACTTGGGATCTCAAGGGCTCCCCCAATGCCCACATCATTGTGGGGTACAGGAGGCTGTGAGGAATTCAGGCTTAGAGGTAGAGAGCCGGGGCTATGAGCTGAACTGTGTCCCCCAAATTCACGTGTTGGAGTCCTAATCCCCAATACCTCAGAATGTGACTATATTTGGAGTTAGAGCCTTTAAAGAGGTGATTCAGGTAAAACGAGTTCATACGGGTAGACCCTAAGCCAGTATGACTGACATCCTTATAAGAGGGAGAGACACCAGGGACACAAAGCCTCTAGAACTGTGAGAAAATAACTCTGTTGTTTAAGCCACCAGCCTATGGTATTTCGGTATGGCAGCCCGAGCAAACTAACACAGACGGTGTGTTGCTGGGGAACACTTACCTGGGATATTCTCTGCCCTGGGTCCCCTCCCTCCAGCACCTAGACATGCACAGTGTGTGCTCGAAAGTCCCAGAGGGGAATTCAGCTGCTTCCCTTTTCCGATGAGGCCAGGAAGGGAATTTGCACATCGGTCTCTAGGCCCATGGTTCTTTCTCCGAGGTTCGGTGCTGCCCACCTCCAGGCCTTGAGGATGTGGTGCTCACAGCTCCGTGATGTCCAAGTTCGGTCTCTTCCTTCTGCTCTTAAGCCTCTTCCCCTTTTGCCATTGGTCAGATAAAAGCAGATCATGTTGGTGGCATAAGGGCTCTTGATCCTTACAGAAGCGAGGGTCCTGGTACATACTAGAAAAGGAGGCACGAGTGAAGAGCTTTTCAAGGTCCGAATGTCTGCTGTGAGCAGTGTGAATTCCTCCCCTGCCCAAGGGCTCTGGCACGGGGATGGAGTGGGTGGTGGTGTTGGGGATTGCACACCTCCTCTTAGGGCAAGGCCGTGGCCACGGCGTCCCAGGGTAGCTGGTGGAGCACACACCGTTTCTGGGCTCTCACAGAGCATGGCTTGGGTCATCACAGGAGCAGGTGCTTGGGAGCAGAGGTGACCCAGAACTGGGGGACAAAGGAGGGAGGCAGCAGCAAGGACTTTTCAGCTTGGAAGGGCTTTGTGGGGAAGGCCTACTGACACTCCCGAGGACCTCCTCTGCTGCCGGGAACTGCTCACATACTCTTGAATCTCCTCATAGTCCTTCCATGCTGGGGAGTAGGTGGTGGTATATCCGTTGTACCTGGGAGGTACGGGGTTCAGAGAGGTTACCTGCTTGCTCATGACTGCACAGTAAAAACACGGCAGAGCTGTAATGCAGATCTAGGACGTGTAGACTTCCAGTCCAGGCTTCTCCTTCTAGAGCAGGGTTGGCAATCTGCCGCCCCTACTCATTTGCACGTGGCCTGTGAACTAAGAAAGGTTTATACATTTTTAAATGGTTGGGGTGGGGGGGGGGGAATCAAGAGAAAAAGAATATTTTCTGACAAGTGAAAATTATATGAAATTCAAATTTCAATGTCTATAAATATACTTTTATTGGCACACGGCCACGCCCATCTGTTTACATATTGTCTGTGGCCGCTTTCATGTGACAACGGCAGAGTCGAGTCATTGTGCCAGGGATTTTATGGTCCTCAAAGCTTCAAATATTTATTTTCTGAGTCTTTACAGAAAACGTTTGCCAACTTCTGCCAGGGTCATATAACCTGGGGATAGAAGAGATCTTAAAAACCATCTAGTCCAAAAATTCTGATTCCCTCTCTCTCTATCCACCTATTTTCCAAATGAGCAGAATGAGGCCCATTGTAGTTAGCCAGCTAGTTCCACGGCTGTCCTCAGTCCCCGGGGCCCCTGCTCTCTGGGCTCACAGCAGCCTACACTGGGGCTGGGAAGAAGGACTCTGGGCTCCACATCTTTGCTCCATCGTTGTCTGTGCCAGAGGCTTTGGGGGGGCTCCTTTGGCACCAGATTGTCTGTGTCTTCAGCTTCAGGAGCTTGTAGCCTGTAGGAGACACCAATGCCCAGGGCCCAGAGGTGACCATCCAGAGGGGAGGTACACGTGCGGTGGAACTTGGGGTGCACCATGGGGCAGTAGTGCTGTGGTTCACACGGATTCAGGACCTGGCTCTGTAACTTTTGACTTTGGTGGGGGTTACTTCAACCTTCTGTGCCTTGGTTTTCTCACTTGGAAAATAATAACATTTACCCCCATGGGACTGTGTAAGGATTAAATGAGTCAGTGCACATAAGGTGCTTGGTGCGGCCCCTGGCACATCGTGTGTGTCGTGTGAGTGATGATGATGGGGACGATGGTGATGATCATGACGGGGATGGTGGTGATGGTGGCACTGGTGATTATCAGCCCCGTTGCAGACAGCTTATCATTTCAGCCCTATTGGGCAGAAGCAGAGGTTCCTGCTGGGCCCTCCCCACAGGGACCTCCTTCCTCGGGGCCTTCATGACACCATCAGATGCAGAGCAAGAGGCCCCAGCTTTCAGCAAGGCCACAGTTTGAACTTTTCTGCCAAATTTCTCTGAGTCTGTGTCTGGCCTTAGGGAGCGGGGGGTGGGGGTGGGAACCAGAGGGTCAAGGCCACAGACTGAGTGCTCTCTGTCTGGGAGTTGGGGTGCTATGAAACCTCTGGCAAGATAGCAGTGAAAATGCGTGGATTGTCAACACGCTTGAATCTCATGACTGTAACATGGAACCAAAAAACAAGTTGCAAAAGAAGATAAATAATGTGGTGGCCATTTACGTAGAAATTTAAAACATGCAAAACAATAGTGCATTTTGTTTAGGGATTTATTCATATACAACAAAAGTCTAAGGAAATGTGCAGGGATAAACGATGAATTCAGGGTCGCAGTTTCCCTGGGAGAAGGGCAGTGACTGTGGAGAGGGGTGCCTGAGGGCCTCACTTGAATTTGGAAAAAAACGTGTGATTTCCTGAGCTGAAGGATGAATGAAAGAGAGTCCCTCATATTATTCTTGATACCTTCTCATAGGTCTTAAGTATTTTATAATATATATATTTAACATGGGCAAACATAATTTTACAAAACCCGGTAGAATTTTGGAGGCCTTAAAATTTTACCAAGAAGCCCCCTAGCTGGGTCAGCATCCTCACGGACAGTGTGCGCTTGTGGTGTGCAGGCATGCACCTGACACTCTGCTCCCTACATCTGTGTCCACTGGTGTCCTCGCCCACATACATCACCAGCCCCTCTCCTGCCCTCTCTGCCTGTGCCCCATCTGCTGGCTGTGTCGTTCCTTGCCCGGCCTTCTGTCCTCTCTGGGCTGTGGAGCCGGCAGAGGCTCTGGCCCGCATTCCCAGGGAGACAGAGGGACTTTGGAACATGTGTTTCTGGGAGGCAGACACCAGCTGGCTGGGAAGACATTTGCATATTCAACTGAGCCCTCCAGAGCCAAGCCAGGATGGCGAGGAGGAGGCTATGGCAGGACAGAGGGAGAGGGAAGGCTCTGGTCAGCTAGGGGTCAGGCAGAACAGATTTTGGATTGGAGAGACAGATGGTAAAAGCACAAAAAGAGGGAGAGGAGCAAATCCCAACTCCTCCATGAAGGAAGCCATTCCAGAGCCCTAAAATATCTTATCTCTTCATGGGGCTTTGTGGTTTTCCAAGCATTCTCATGTCTTTCATTGGATTCCTCATTGTAGTTCCGCAAAGCAGGTATTAATATTGTCCCTGTTTTACAGATGAGAAAACTGAGGCTCAGCCAAGTTAGACCCCTTGTTCAAGATCTCAGGGCTAGTACATGGGGAGTCTTTGGACTCCTGGTTTAGTGCTCTTTTTGCTACACCTCAGAGCCAACTAAATTCACTGTCTCCACTTGCTCATCTCACATTCTTCTTTCAACCCAATCCAGTGGGGCTTCTGAAATCCCCATCCCATTGGAACTGTTATTTTCTGGGTCACCAGAGACTCCCCACTACCTTGATGCCAAATGTCACTTCCCTATGGTTCACCTTGGCCTCTCTGCAACATTCTACACAGGTGACCATTGACCTCTCCTTTCTTCCTGAATCATCCTCCCCCTTGGTTGCCATGACAATGTAGGTAGGATCTGGTTTCCCTCCCACCTATTTGGCTGCTCCTGCTTTGCTCTACTGTAGGCTCGGATCTACCTCTGAATGTTGGATTGCCCAGGGCTTAGACCACAATCCTCTCCTCTCTGTGCATCAGCCTGAGCCACCTTGTTCTGTCCTAGCACTTCAGTTATCATCTGTGCTCAAGGATCCCAAATCTATATCTGCAGCATTGCCCTTGTCTCAGGCCGCCTTGCACGGTGGTCAGAAGCACAAACACTGGAATCAGACTGCTTAGGTTTGGATTTCAACTTCACAAGATGGTTATATGACCTCGGGCAACATTTTAGTGTCTCATTCTTGCCATCTGTGAAATGGGAATGATAAAGCCCTTACTCTGTAGGATGATTGCAGTATTAAAGGAATTGCAAAGGGCTTAGAACATTGCCTGACACATAGTAAGTGCTCAGTATTGCAAGATATTATTACTTAGCATCTGGTCCTCCAATGTGCCAAGCATCTACCCACCCCAGGGCCTTTGCACTAGCCAAGCCCTCTATCTGGAATGTTCTTTCTTTGATTTTCTTAATGCTGACATTTTTTAATTCAGACTCCCAGAGCATCCAGGCTAAGTAATCCCTTAGTCAGTCACTGTCAACTCATTTATATTTTCTGCACAACACCTATTGTTATTGGATATTTTCTTGTTTTTTATTTATTGTTTGACTCTCCCACTAGAACACAGGCCTGGTAAGAACAGGGATTTTATCTATTTTGTTCATTCTATCTCCCCAGTTCCTAGAAGGAGCACACAAGAGGTGCTAGATACAAATTCGTCGCATGAACGAAATGAATGGTGCCTTGAGCTTCCAGCCTGGGAATGGCCTGACATGTGCCTCAGACATTCTTGTAGCCAGCAGCTAGGGAAGGTGCTTCCAACTGAAAAACCCTTGAATAGACATTTACTTGTGTCTCCAAGCCCCAGAAATGTTGGAGGTTTCACAAGTTGTCCATCATCCTTTCCCAAAACATGATTGAAGCAACCATGCTCTCCCTGTCTTGACCCCACCTGAGCAAATCCTTCCCATCTCTCCGTTGGCATCAGACAGCCCATTCTAGCATGCTGGGCACTGCGAGAGGCCCCAGAGAGATCTAGAAGCAATGCGAGATTTAGTCCCCACTCTAGGAAACCCATAAATCAGAACCAGGGTTAGGCGAGGCAAAGATCAAGGCCAACCTTGTGGCAGATATTCAGGGGTATGATTGTCAGAAAGGAGGGGGCCGGAGAATAGAGGGAGGTGCCTGACCTCCTCCTGAGTCAGAATGCCCCCCCTCAGGCTACTGCACCCTAGGAATGGGGATGGGAGTGCTGCCCATGAACTACTTCCTCCAGGTTCCACTGCACTTGACCTCAAATTTTGCCTTACCTTTTCTCTGGCCTGCTTCTCTTGCCTCCAGGGCTAAAAACAATAAATGGACAATGGTGACTCTGAGAGGCCTGTATTTTGGCCTGTGTTGACTGGCCCTTTAAGATGCAGGGTGATTCTGCTCACCTAGGATCCATGCTCAGGTTTTCCATGTTCAATCAAGACCCAGCTCCCTTTGTAGACAAAGCATTTCCCAGACCCTCCCAGAAAGCAAGGGTTGGGACCCCCATGACTGAGCCATTAGAGCACCCAGTCTGGTCAGGTGCAGACCCTGGCTTTTGATCTGGAAGCTCTGGTCATACCCGAGTGTTTCTACCCACTGTGGGAGGGAAGTGGCATCAGAGAATGACAATGTTAAAGGGAGTGGCCCAGGAAGGGGATTCCAAGATGGGGAGCCCTGGAGATCCAGGCAGGTAGCTGTGAGGGAGGATGGGCTGGGGGCGGGGCAGAGACTGCCTGTCATAACCACATGCACCGGACACACAGAGGCAGCACAGTGAGATCCTCCTGAGGACAAGCCAAGACGTTCACATTTATGGTTACGAGTATGCTACAGTCCCGTTCACTCCTTGGTTACAAGATGACCACAGCAGCTCCCGCTCCAGGTCCTCAAATCCGTTGGGTAGAGCCTCTCCAGATTCCCAGGAGTAGACTCATCGCGTCTTTTGGCTCTGAGTGGGCACATGCCCATTTAAGAAGCAGTTGTTGGGAGCGGGGCAATAGAAGCTGGGATTGGCTAGGGGCTGGATTATCTGCTCTGAGCCGGGGGTTGGGTCCCTCCATGCGCAGAGCCTGTGTGGGTGAGGACTGGTTCCCCAGAAGGAGTTAGGGTACAGATACCAAAATAGGCAGGAAAAAAAATATCTATTAGTCAAAGATCAGCTTCTTTTCTACCTGAAAATCTGGTCACCTAACATAAGCACAATTCAAGAATTTATTCCCCAAGGTCCCAGTGGTAGGATTATTTAAAAGAAAAAAGAAAAGAATTTATTCCTCAACAAAGAGGTGAGTCAGAAGCTCTGAGGGCTTCAAATTTTCCATAAATATTTATCAAATTGAATGTATCCTCTAGCATTCAATTGGTTAATGGAGGGGGGTCTGGGGAACGGGGTGAGGACGTCAAGGCAACAGTCTCTCACTCTCTCGCTCTCCCCCACCCTCTCTTTTCATTAAGCAACGGCAAATTAACTAGATAATATAGTAGACTTTTGTTGTTGTTGAAAGCTTGGGATAGCTGAATCAACAGAAATAAGAAATCATCTATTTCAGCTCTTTTCTAGAGGGATTGATTCCAGTCTTTTTTCCTATTTTCTAGGAACATGTAAGATATAATTGTGTTATGTTTGTGGAGCCCCTCCCAAGTTTCTTTATCATAATGAGTCCATTTTGTACAGTTCTCCAAAGTGGTTGATGAGTGACTTGGATCAGAGAAACAAGGTCACAGGAGGGGATCAGGATGAGAGAGGATATACATAAGGAGCTTTGTGAGGAATGGTCAAAGGAACCAGGACTATTTGTCCTGCAGAAGGGTTTTCAGTAGGCGTTTTCAAATATATCGTGAGAAGTCTTCATGGATTTGTCTTGTGTAACTTTCTTTAGTAGGAAGAAAGTTAGAATCAATGGTTCAAAACTCAATGGAGGCTGATGAGAGCTTAATATAAAGAGGAGTTTTCTGTGACTAATGGATGCCCCAAATTAGAATGGAAAGTGGTGATGGAGGCCACGAGTTGCCACCACTGGAGGCATCCCACCTGAAGCTGAATGTTGTAGAGAAGACTCCAACATCAGGAGCTGGTGCATGGGACCTTGGAGGGTCTGTCTAACTGTCAACTTCTTCCGTGGGCAGATGGAAATGGAAATGAACAGGAGACTCAGATCTAGGGGAACATCAGAGTTTATCTACACCCCCTCTCCCAATCCCGATGTGAGGGTTTTGCAAGCTCCTCTGCAAGAACAAAAGGAGGCAACCTGGTGGGGGTGGGAAGGCCCATGACTGTGCTGGCCATGCCAAATCCTGCACACACGTGGACCCTGTACACACACAGACTCTGCACATGCATACACCCTGCACACAAGTGGACTCCGCACACATGTGGACCCTGCACACATAGACTCTGCACATGCATAGACCCTGCACACACGTGGACTCCGCACACACGTGGACCCTGCACACAAAGACTCTGTACACACATGGATTCTACACATGCATGGACCCTGTGCACACGTGAACTCTGCACACACAGACTATGCATGCACATGGAGTCTGCACACACAGACCTTGCACACCCACGGACCCTGCACACACACCGTGGCCCCTGCACACACAGGTTTCCTGCTCACATGTACTGAGCAGGCCCTGCTTCTTATGCTGTGCAGCCCCAAATGGGGCCCCTGAGGGCTGGCCATGCCCCAGGAGCTCACCAGTTTCCTGAGACATACCCGTCCTCTAATGAGGTCCAGGCAGATAAGTGTAAGGCACAAGGGCAAGGGGCGGACTTTGGATTTGACCAGTCTTGACTTGAATCTTGGCTCTGGCCCTTTGCAGCCCTGGAAGTGCCTCCGTGTCTTCATTCCTAAAATGGAGAGACCAATACCTAATTTAGAGTCTTGGTATGAGACGCACAGAGATCTTGAAGAAATTAGAAGGGGAATTAGAAATTAGAAGGCTGGGAGGGTTTCAGGCACCCAGGCCGCCCAGCCAGTGAGAGGCAGAGCCTGGACTCCAGT
>KE793773.1:15723-38550 GCA_000465285.1 Eidolon helvum
AGAATCACATGGAGTGCTGCTATTAAAATGCGGATTCTTGGGCCCCACCTTAGATACACTGAGTCAGAATTTCCAGCGATGAGGCCCCAGGATCTGCAGTTCTAACTGCTGTGACTTCTTCGTCAGAGGCAGCAAGCATAGGTCCCAGGCCTTGGGAGGGTCGGGGAGGCCTCTGCTCCCTCTGCCCTCTCATCTGCTCCCTCTAGATCTGAGGCAGGCCTGCTTCATGGTATGGGCCAGGTTCTCCAGGTGCTGATCTAAGCACCTGAGAAGTTAGGGTTCTCAGTTTAGGGTCATCGTGCTATACCCTTGTCTCCTGCCTCCTCGTCTCCCACCTGGCAGTGCAGCACATCCCCTGGGCCAGGCACTGGGGGAAGGGCTCGCAGAGAAGTCTCAGAGCAAAAGCGATAGAAACCCCGTGTGATGGATTGAAGGAGACGAGACCATTCCCAGCTGATGGCTGACGTGTGGTGGCGGTGACAGGCGACGATGTTTGTGCTCTGAACCTGCAATCTCAGCTAATGGGAAAGATTGAGGGGTTTGGAATGAGATGCGTCGTGGGCTGCAGCCCTGCAGGCGGAGATGCTGCCGGCCGAGAGTGGCCTGGTGAAGGAGGGAGCAGGGGACACGTTCGTGCCCTACGCCAGGGCCGAGGGGCAAGTGTCTCTGGCTCCTGGGAGCCCAGCAGGCTCTAGGCTGCCCCTTTGGTGGCCTGTGACTGTCTGAGGGCCAAGCTGGGGCTGCAGGCAAGAGGGTCCTGGTTGCATCTTGAGAGGTGCCCTTCCAGCACCTCCCACAAGGGGCTGCGCAGAGCAGGCACACAGGGCTGCAGTGCCCGAGTGCCGGGAAGCCCCCAAGGGGCTGAGGGCCCAGAGCAGCCCTTGAGTGACTTCTTCTCCCCCACCGGAGCTTCAGGTGTCCTTCTCCCAGACTTCCTGAGGGAGGAGATGCTTAAACAATAAGAATCGCAAGCTAAAAATCTGAGATTAAGCTCATAAACCTCCCATTACTTCTTTCTTAGTTTTGAAGCCATACTGCCCTGGGCTCGAATTCCAATGCTACGGTTTCCTACCTGTGACCTTGGAAAATGAACTTCATCTCTCTGGGCCTCAGATTTTTCATCTGTAAAATCTGAAGGGAAAAAATCCCACTTCCTGAGAATGTTGTGCTAAGGACTGAATGAGACAAGCTGTATAGCAGTGCCTGTGAATCACTGGGGATCTTGTTAAAATGCAGATTCTGCAGGTCTGGGGTAGAGCCTGAGAGCCTTCATTTCTAACAAGCTCCCAGGATGCCAGTGGATCACAATTTTAATAACAAGGATGTGGAAGGTCAGAGCAGGTGCCTGATTCACAGTGGGTACTCACACATGGTGCCTTGGTTATTAGTATTATCATTGCCAAAGCAAACAGGTGAAACTGTCACCTTCCCTACCCCAGGCTGCATCCTCCTTCATAACTTCCTGTTCTGTTGAAAGTTTTCCTTGAAGCCGCCTGGACACAAATATTGGAGGGGCCTAAGTGGAGTTGATCGCAAGACTTGTCTTAAGGACCATCACTGGGCCCTGGTCCCACCGTGGTTGCCCAGTGGCCAAGCTGTCCATTAGGCATCTCTAGAAGCAGCCATTGCTAGCCCCTCCTGACCCAGGGTCTGACGAGCCAGTCATTTGACCTTCAACTGGGCAAGCTGGGATGGCAGTGGGTGTTGCCTAGCTATTTCCCCACTCCTGCCATCACAGCAGGTATGCAGAGGTCATTACCATCGCTATCCGTGTCTCAAAAGAACACACGCACTCTCCTCTTTCCTCAGGGGAGGTATCCCTGAGGGGCCTGGGCCAAGTTCCTCCAGCAGCAGTGGAAGCAGCATGGCTCAGTGGTTAAAAGCTTGGGAACTTGGGTAACTTGTGTAATCATTCAGAGCCTCGGTTCCCTTATCTGTGAAATGGGGCTAACACTACCGTAATGTTGTTGTGAGCACAAAATGAGAAAATAGATGAAGAACGCTTTCTCATAGTGTGCACCAAATGCACATCATTTTATAATCATTAGTGTCTCCATAATTTTGGACCTGCCTCCTCATCACCTATCCCCAAAATCTGACCCTGGAACTACCTTTGCTGTGATGACAGCTGTGGGTTTAAATCAGCCCTGCTCTCACTTGGACTGAGGTAGTTCCCACGGTCTGGAGCCAAGGAAAGTATAGTGGACACACAAAGCCAGAGGAGCCAGAGGAAGACACCTGTTTATAGCTACAGGTCAGAGGAGGAGGGCAAGCCTCGGCTGAGGCCCTGAGGAGGGGAGAATGAGGAGAAAAGAGGAAGGGGAGGAGGAGAGGAGGGGCGGGGGTTAATTTTTGAGAGGTAAATGCAGTGCCACTGAAGGCGGGGGAAGGTGGGGTGTGGTGCAGCCCCATTACCGTGTGAGGCGTGGGGCCAGCTCCCCTGCTGCAGATGCCCATCATCTTTAGGAGGCTGATGTGAGAGCATCCCTCCCACTCAGCACCTTGTGTGTAAGGAGTAGCTTCCAAGAGCACCAGGCCGGTGACCTCAGCTGGGTGCAGTGTGGACTCATGAGGTCAAGTTCATGCATTTGCTACCTTCAAGGACAATGTTGTGTACTGATGGGGAACTTGGGCTCTGGGGTCCGGTGGCCTGGTGTGAATCCTGGTGCTGTTTACTTACTTTCTACTTGTTCTGTTTAAAGTGGAGTTGACAATAGGGTTGATGTGGGCATTAGATGAGATGACCTCTCTAAAGTACGTAGCCAGGCCTGATACAGAGGAAGTGCTCAGCGAGAACTTGAAATGGCTGATTTTATTAGCATCTCACAGGCTGAAAACCTCATCTCCACATCTGAAAACCTCATCTCCAGTTGCCAGGGTTGGACTGAGATGAGTAAAGAGTACCTTCAGGTTGTTCCCAGGCCAGTCTAGTGAGTTTCAATTTTTGTAGATCTGTAAACAGTAGAACCCTTTTGCCAAATTCTTTTATGTAGCCCAGTATTAGATGGAAAAAGAGAGTTTCTCTGACTGGCTAGCAGGAAGTGCAGCCCTCTCTGCACCGCAGGCACGGGCACACCCCCTACACACGCAGACTCAGACACACACGGACACACTCACAGAGATGGGCTCCATGCGACGGAGTTGGAAACCACTGCCTGGTGAGAAGGCCCCTCCTCGTGGAGAGTCCGCCAGGCCTTGAATCAGGGCCTAAAGAAGAAACGTCGCGGGACCCTCGGTGTCCCTTTGTCTCACCTTCTCCTGGGTCTTCACAAACACCTTTCCCTCACTTCTCAATAGGAAACCTAACTGAAAAAGCAAGGTCTGCGATGGTGGGTCCCTGAGTCACCTGCACGAGCCGAGGATATGTTTGTTTCTAGCCCTGTGATTGAGCCCATCAGAGAAAGGGATATGTCAGAGGTGAGGGAGTGAGTGTGTGCGCGTGCACATGTGCGTCCATCTACATGTGTATGTGTTTGTGAGTGCATATGTGCGTATATGTGAGTGTGTGTTTGTGCGTGTATCTATGCGTGTGTGCATGAATTCTCAGAAAGACTCTCATGCTTCATCGTGTTCCCCTGCAAAACTTCTCATTAACTCACTAATTCACTTACTCTTCCATTCATACATTCCTTCAATAAGCTAAATAACAAATCTTAAAATAATAAATTATAATTTGTGAAATGTCATGTGCCATGAGAACATATGCCCACAATTTTGTGGTGTCATAAGCCCTCAAGTCTCTATAGGACCCTGTGTCTCCCTGATCTCAAACACCACCAGGTAGGTTAGCACCTGGTTCCTGGCACCCCTGCAGCTCTGTGTGTGCTGAGCTGTGGGTCTATGACCCGGCTCTGTTCATGCCCATAACCCTATTTCCCTCATGCTGTGGCACTGAGCCATCTCTGAGAGCATAGCAGTTCCTCTTGCTGCTTTTTGCCATATCAGGCATGTATGGGTCCACTCAGAAGATTCCCGTGTCAGCTCCAGATGTGTGTGTGTATCCCTGGGGAGGTGGGTATACGCCCCTTGGATGTGGACAGGTGTATTCTTGGGCGTGAGGTCTGCGGGGCGGGGGACAGATCCTGGGATATCCTATGGGAGACGTCGCCAAGTGTGTGGATATATCTCTGAGCTTGGCCTGGGCCTGGACCCATTTCCAGCCTTCCCCAGAAGCCCCCACTGCCAGTAATTACAGCAGATAAACTGCTCCAGTTGAGGGCTGCTGTCCCCGGCTGGCTGCCAGCCGTGCGGCCCCAGGCTGCGCCGTGGGAGTCCATTCATTTTAATAAGAGGTACACCCTGTGTTATTAAGAAGAGTGTTTATTACTGTCGCTATGCACTGACAGCAGCTTCCATCATCGTTAAACGGCAGATGGGGGAAGGGTGGGAGGGCCACGCACTGCAGCTCTTCGGAGGCAGAGGCCCAGCTGGAGAGGCTGATGAGGGAGAGTCTCTCTCTCTCCCTTCTCCTGCTCTGGGACTACATGGTGACCCCTTTCCTGGCAAGAATGGAGTCATTCAGCTGAGCCTGACCCTGCTTGGGGTGGGAGTCATGGCTGGGGGGGGGATGATAGAGGGGACTCTGCTCAACATCCGGATGCTGCCTCAGAGAGGGAAAGGAAGCTTGGATTTGGGCTTGTTCCTAGGGCCAGGCAGGGTGACCCGCTGGTCCACCTGCCCGACTTCTGGTACACCTAGATGCCCCACCCAGGGCTTTGCTTGATTGCTCTTTGAGATCCTGTAGTTTCAGCTCAATCAACAGTAGCCCACTGGCCACTAGGCAATCCCACCCCATCAGTGATTGCTGTCTTCACTGCTCTCTCCTCTCCCCATCCCACTGTGGGACATTCGTAAAGAAATGCCTCTGCTATCTGGTCACTGCTCTGTCCCCAGCATAGAGAGCAGGGCCTGTGTTCAACAGATAAGTATTCAATCATTGAATAAATGAAGCCTTGCCGAACTCCTTACCCTTCCTGTCATCTTTCAGCTCATTTGGGTGTGGATAAGTGTCAGGCACAATAATGAGAAGTGTTTGGGAACAGAAGAAAGAACAGAGGTTCCCAAACTTTCTCAGTTTGTGGCGCTCTTAGCATCTCAGTCATTTTTTCATGATTCCCCTTGGTTGAAGGAAGTACCCAAAAATTAGGCCTAAACAACTCTGGATGAAAAAGGGGCCACACAATAAGCCAGACAAGCTCAGCGGAAGCCAGCATGGAAGTGGAAGACCTTACAAACTCAGAGACTGAAACTGAAAGTAACCGCATAGGATGGTCTGAACATAAAAACTCCTAACTAAAAGTGAGCCGTGGCAGGTAGTCATGCCTTATACCTGTAGCTCCTTGACAAAGGTCAACCTTTACCTTAAATGAACCTGTCTGTTATCTTTTTGCATCTAAGATAACATACCTTTGAAATGTCAGAGTGATCCCCTCTTTCCAGACCCCTCAGGGCACAACCTCTGCACCAGGGCAGGAGGCCACAGAACCCCTCAGTGTTGTCTTGTTCCCTGCATACCATCCCCGTGCTGTAAATGTTAATTATTAACTACCCTGGACCCTCCAATGTAAAGGAAGTATGCGTCTCTCTGTTTTGCTTTTTATCCAGTCTCAGAGATTTTCCTGCTTTGTTCTCCCACTCCCTTAATCTACCACCAGTAGATTTCAGTAACCCTCCTTCCATCTCCTCCTTTGATTCTAACATATAAAATAAGCTGCAAAACTGCCATTATCTAGAGCATTTCCTCAATTCTTTGAGATTTTGCTTCTCAGCAATTGTCAGTTCTCTACAGGTTTGGACATTTCTTGCATCGACACAACTTAAGTATTCGTGTCTTCATAACTGATTAGCCATTTGAAAAAAAATGATGTGCATAAATATTTAAATGTAAAAGATCTTATTTTATTGTTAACCCCAATTACACATTGTGGGATGTGTGTGCCTATCAGGCACTGCACATTTTCTCACACTGTGGAATCAGAGTAAACATTGCCACCCTCATTTCAGTTTCACATTGATTATAATCACAGCAATCACTGAAAACTCGGCTTCTTTTTTAAAAAATTTATTTACATTTTTAATTATAGTTGTCATACAATATTATATTAGTTCCCCCCCCCCCCCCCCCCCCCTAGACATTTATATAACTTACAAAGTGATCACGCCAAAAAGTCTAGTACCCTTCTGACACTATATTGCAATATTATTGGCAATATTCCCTATGCTGTGACTGTTTTTATAACTGTCAATTTGTCCTTCTTAATCCCTTCACCTTTTTCACTCATCTCCCCAACCCCACTCCCATCTGGCAACCATCAGTTTGTTCTTTGTATCTATGAGTTTGTTTCTGTATTGTTTATTCATTTATTTTGTGAAAATTCAGCTTCTTAAAGATGCAATACCATTGCAAAGAATGTAATGTGATCAATTGTTGAAGCTGTGAACTACCTCAAGCAAGTTGTTCACATGGTGTGTGACAGGCGTTGAGCATTGCTGTGTTTACCCAGAAAGTTTTAAACATCCTACAGTGCCACTGTATGTGCGCTTCAGTGCTCAGGGGCCCATCCAGACAATGGAATATTATCCAGCATTAAAGAAAAATGAGCTATTAAATTATGAAAAGACATGGAGGATATGATTTGAAAACCAGGGTGGTAGAAGATCTAGGTCCAAGTCTCAGTTTATTTGTTTGCTTGTTTACATATTTATTGAACAACCCCTTTCATAGTACTGACTCTGTGCCAGGCCCTGTTCTAAGAGCTTTACAAGTATTATTTAATCATTATAACAATCTTATGAGCTAAGTACTATAGTATGATGGTTCATTTTATGGATCAGCTTAGTGAGGCTATGGTACCCAGTTGTTTGGTCAAATATCAGTCTAGAGTTTGCTGTGAAGGTACTTTTTAGATGTAATTAACTTTTAAATCAGTAAACTTTGAGTAAAGCAGATTACTCTCCATAATGAGGGTGGATAGGTAGGACTACAGTCTTGCCAAGGATGTTGTGGTAGTCCTTGTTTAGTGACCACCCTGCAGCCATTCCTAACCCTGTTCTCCCTCACCAGCACTCACTATGCAATATAGATACTCTTGTTACTAAGTCTCACTTATAGCTAAGGGTAGCCATGTGAACTTTCAGCTAATGATGTATAAAGGGAAGGTGTACTGGGAACTTCTAGAAATATATTTTGCTTCTCCACAAGAAAATATTGGAGAAGAAAATTCATTGGTGCTGATCTTTTCCCTTTCTTTGTGCCTGAAAGAAGGCCATGATGTCTTGGGCTGCAGCAGCCACCTTGTGACTATAAGATACAAACCAACAGATACGAATGATGGAACAGAAACAAAAAGAGCCAGATCCTTAATGTATAGTTAAGCCGCCAAACTGATCGTAAGATCTGTAGCTTCTGGACTTCTTGGCATGCAGGCTGTACAAATCTTTACAGGTGAGCCATTGTGGCAGTGTTCTGCTACTTACAGGTCACAGTATTGTTCACTGATACAAGTGTCTTCCTCAATTGGTAAAGGCCATGGCTTAACCTGGTGAGTGAGCAAGGACAATCCCCTGATTTTGGGGATTGTTGTTTTGGGTCTCAAGGAAATTGAATGTACTCTTCCTAATTAAGTCATAACTTTGACTCCAAAGAGAGAGACACTAATTCCATGTTTTCCCAGATTCCAATAGTTGGTGCTAACATTCTTGATCAGTAAGATTGATATTCCCCAGACAGTTTTGGAACAGCGTGCTTATCAAATAGATGGATTTGGAGCTCATAGCAATGTATGTGGGTTACAAAGGGCCAGCATTGCTCATACCAGCCAAATCTCACTTTCTCCGTTTTGTAAGATTGATGAGGGGAAAGTGAGAGTGTCACATTTTTATATGTGAAGGTGTTTGATAAAACCTACCATAAGGAGCCTTGGGGCCTGATACAGAAATGTGGGTTGAATAAGAGCTGTTTTAGTTCACCTCTCTTGATATATCAAGTCCCAGTTATTTGTTTATTTAGCAAACACTTTCATATTACTTACCATGTGTCAGGCCCAGTTCTAAGAGCTTTATAAATATTAACTTATTTAATCATCACAATAATCTTATGATATTGGTGCTATTATTATGTGTACTAAAGAGGTCTGATCATTGGATTGATGTCAGCCTTGCAGGCCACAAGGCTCTGCTCTTAATCCTATCCATTTAAGCCTTTTTTAAAAATGAAAGACTGATAGGAAACATGTGGCCATAGTTTAGGACTTACAAATCAGGGGTCCCCAACCCCTGGGCCACAAACCATAATGGTCTGCTTGGAACCGGGCCACACAGCAAGAGGTAAGCTGCAGGCAAGTGAGTGAAGCGTCATCTGTATTTGCAGCCGCTCCCCAGCGCTAGCATCATCAGGCATTAGAGTCTCATAGGAGCCCTGGTCTCTGGTCCCAAAAAGGTTGGGGACCACTGTGTTTGATGATTCCAATGGGCTGCAATGATGGGGCTGAAACTACCCAGCTGGGATTGGGCAGGATTACATATACACCCATGCACCTTTGTTCTAAAAAAAAAACTGTATCGTACTAATACAGAGGGGGACATGGGTGGCTAAATGGCAGTGTATATGACAGAAGACCAGGGCATGTTAGTTGTCTGCAGCTCAGGGAGTCAGAACTACAGTGTGGTCACATAATAAACAGCAAATGGGACCCTTCATGTGTGATGAAAGTGGGGTGTCCAGGAGTGAGGTGCGATAGACCTGGGACCCACTTTTCACAGTTGACACCACACATAGGAGATGGGGTTTTACTCTCTGAAATACACCTCAGAGAACTAGCAACACACCAGAGAGCGCAGAGGGAGAGGGACCAGGGTGGGATGGGCTCGAAAACACGGCGACTGCAGTGGGCAGTGCTCGTTTTGGCCCAGCCTCCATTCTCCCTTGTTCTGGAAAGATCTCCATGATTTTTCTTAGGGTACCCATCCCATCTCACTGTCCACGTCGTATAGGTGGGACCAACCCCAGGGGTGGGTATATGATCCAGGCCTGACCATTCAAAGATTTGCATCTCCCTGGACACAGAGACTGGTTCAGGGGGGGACACATGACCCAAACAAACCCAGACAAACAGAGTGCTACCCATGTCCTTTTCTGGAATTACTAGAAAAGAAGAACTCTCTTTCTACTGCACTTGGTAGGATGTGGGCTGGTCTGCCAAGGACTACCGCGTCATGAGTGCCTGCCTGAGAAGAGGGTTGATGCGGAAGAAGGCAGAGCCAAGAAATGGGGATAGGCTCCTGAAACCATTGTTTGAACCCTTGGGCCCCACTGTCCCTAGCCCTGAATTTTGCCAGTTCCATGAGCCAATAACCTTCCTTTGGAGTCAGAGTTTGTTCTCTTGTGATTTTGACTGATGCAGCAACTGGGCCTGTTGAGTCTTCAAAGGGTCTTCAAATTCTTAAAATGGATGAGACTTTTCCACGTGGATCCTGAGAGCAGCAGAAGAGCCAATGGTAGTGGTGAAAGGACCACAGATGTGGGCTCCGGAAAGAAAAGAAATAGTTTTCTAAGGGCAGGCGCTGCCTGAGGATGGAATAAACCACCCTTCCGAGGCAGTGAGCTCCTTGGCTCTAGAAGGTCCCAGCAGGGGCTGGGGGACCACCTCTGTTGAGGTTATCATGAAGGTTGCTTGTACATAGAGTAAAAATTGGACCAAATAGTACTTCAATATCAGATTCAATGATTCAACTATAAATTTATAGTTGGGTGTGGTGGGAGCAACGATTCAGGAAAATTATGGTCTGGTGGAAAGAGACATCTGGAATCAGAATCTCTAGATCCTCATCTCTCTTTCACTGGCTAGCTGAGTGGTCCAAAGCAAGCCAGTTAGCCCCTCTGACTCAAGTTCTCCATCTGCCCAAACGATCTCCATCTGCTATCTCAGAGGTTACTAGGAAGTTCAGAAGCAGTAAAAGCTATAAAGGGTTTGAGGAAGCGAATGCACTGTCCAGAGAGAGGAAAGAGGCCGGCAATAGGTGGTGAGATAGAGAAGGAGGCACAAGCAGGGTGGAAGGTTTGAGTGGGACCACCCAGGAGTCAGGCCTGGGCTGCAGGAGCTTCCTCAGTGGGGCTCATGTTCTCTATGGGGAAGAGGTAGGCGATGTAAATTATCAGAACTGGGAACAGGTATCTGGAGCAGGGACTGGAGTGAGCCTGCCTTATCTGAAGAATTGCAACTTCTAATTTGATAAAACAACTGCAGACCAAATAAAAGACAACTGTGGAGCTATATTTGGATTATGGGCCCCAGTTTGTAGCCCCTCGTCTAGATGAGTAGGTAAAACAGGAAGGAGTTGGAGGGTGGCTGATGTCTTATGAATGAATGTTTCAGAATTATCAACCTATCTAACTCAAGGGTTTACCCATGGAAGGAGTACATACCTGCCCAGGTCAGAGTTTTAGGCCATCAGATTTCCGTTCCTTCTCAAATGCCTTACTGGGGACAAGTTCTCTCATGTTTATCAGTGAATTTTGAAAAAGCCCTGATAAGTCCTGCATACAGTTCATCCCTTCAATGCTCTCTGTCCAGGTGACCTCTCACCAGGTAGGAGGCATCACTCTAAGCTCTCTGTAGAAACTGGGGAGTGCTCCAGGCCTAGTGATGCTCCTGCCCTGTCCCCTGCCTGGAAAAAGCTCCTGAGAGCCCCATACAAGGAGGCGCCAGGCCAGGAGTTGCTTGGCTTAAGTCTGGTTTTTCTTCTCCACCCCCCACCCCCAAAATTGCAATAAACCAGCCTAGGAGTCAGCTGACCTCACCCATCCTGCCCTCCCCAGGGATATTGGGGTGGGCATGACTTTGGGACTCATGTGGAGGCTGCTGGCTCTGGCAAGGTTGATTGGGACCCACATGTCAGCCTGGGCCACTTCCTCATCACCGTAACTCTGCACCAAATAACAAGACCACAGGAATCTGCTAGCGTAGGCCTGGGGAGCGCACTCCATTATTCTCTTTTATTCACTCAGGAGATTTATGTGGCCTATCTCCCTTCCCTTTGTCCACCTGCGAGGCCCTATAAGTCATGTCCTCAGGCTGACAGGTCACAGGGCCTGTGCTGCTGCTCTGTCAAAGTGAGTGATGCTGGGGGGTGATTAAAAGAGAGGAAGGGTGAGAGGTCAGCAGCAGACAGCATGATGGGAGTTTGGGATGTAATTATCACTCTCATGACATACTGCTGGGCTTTTCTCCCTCTTCTGATAATAGATGTACACACCTGGGTGGGTGCAGCTCAGAGACGGGGGAGGGTGGGGATGCTAAGAGGTGCCAGAAGGACCCACTGGAACAGGCTGTGTGTAATAGGTTGGATCGGGGGGAGTTAGAGCGCCAAGGGACAGAGGAGCATTGGTGGCTCCCCAGAGAGCAGCACCTTTCATGCAATGAGCTGGTTCCCCAAGTCTGCAGCACAAAGCCTGGAACATAGAAAGCACTATTTGCAGTTATTGTCACTGGCTCTGTAGAAAACTATTAAGGGGCAAATAGAGCAAGCTTGGAAGGTAACTAAAAAGGAAACTCACCTAAATTTCTTCAGCTGAGGGCTCACGAATTTTCTGGACCACTTAGTACTTCTCATTGGCATGTAGTCAGTCAGAGGCACCAAGCTCCATGGATGCCCAGGAGATGTCAAATCCCTACCTGCTCGCGAACCTCCTGCGTTCCCACTTGCCACAATGTCTGGAAGTTTCACAGAAAGAGCTGCTCCGGAGACCACTGTGGCTGCCTGGGAGGCGGGAGGGCCAGGCCCAGGACTGCCAGGACCTGTCAGCACCCCAAATGACAGGTCAGCACAGATCAGCCTGCTCAGTCAGTCTTAAGGGTAAGTGAAATGGGAGTTGGAAACAGTCAGAAAGGGTTATTCTGGAGGGTGCGTTTGCAAGCGTTCTGGGGAGAGCAAGCCTTGCCTAGAGTCTGCGTACTGGGGTGCGGCTGTGGAAAGCTTCAGAGAGAATCCCTGGCTGCACAGCATGTTACCGAGCGTCGGCCTCTCCCTAAATGCAGGAGAGTCACAGTTTCAAGATGACTCCATGCTGGGAGGAGTATTGCGCATCTCTGAGTTCACATTCTTGCATTGTTCCTTCCCATACTGAATCTGGACTGGCCTATGACTTGCAGCAAAAGTGAGGTTGTGCGAGTTCTAGGCTCAGGTCCGAAGAGGCCTTATGGCTTCCACTTTCACTCCTTCGGTGTCCTAAGCCACTGTGTGAAGAAGTCTGAGACATCTTGTTACAGAAGTCATGTGGCTACAAAGGTAAGCAGCCCAAATCACAGCCACAGACCAAGCCCAGCCAAACGGCATGGAGCAGAGATGAGCCATCCAGGCTGAGCCCTGCCCAGCCAAGCCACAGCATCATGAGCTGATCCTGGCTCTTTCTCATGACAATGTGAGCTTGAAGAAGAGAGAATTAGGAAGAGGTCCAATCTTGCAATGCCCAAAGGCCCTAGGAAGGGCAGGCAGTAAGTTTTTCCAGGGCCTCTTGTTAAATGCAGGGCTTTTCAGGTATATTGCTTTTAATCCTCATGGGGGCCCTGCTTGCATTTTGACAGAGGGAGACAGGAGGCTCTCCAGGGTGGGAGATTTGCCCGAGTCACAAAGCGAGGAAGAAGTGGTGGGGCTGCAGTGTGGACACACGGCTTTGTGAGTCTGGACTGCAGAACAGTGAGGATGGAAGAAAGAGTAGGCCCCAGCCCCAAAGGCTGGGACACCTTGGCCAGGCTGGGGTGCTTTGATAGAGGCTATGATGCCCTTTTCCTAAATGCCTTTCTGAGAGTTTTATCCCACTTTTCACGGGTACCCCAGGAGGCGAAAACTGGCTCTTCCCTTTCCCTTTCACAGCATTGACAATAGTATAGTGGTTTTTTTGTGCTAGAAAACCTGGATTCAGATCCTAGCTCTGCCCATAATAGCAAAGGTATTGAACTTGGACAAATTTCTCAACCTCTCTTTGCCCTAGTTTCTTCTTCCATAGAATGGGACTAACTTATGTAAGACTCAAATGAGTCAATATATATATATATAAAGAACATAGCTTTTTAATTAACAATCACTAATATACTATTATGGGCAGGCACTTTAAGAACTTGACAAATATTAACTCATTTAATTCTCCCAACAACCCTATAAGTAGGTAGTATTATTATCTCCATTTCATAGATAGGGGACCCAAGATTTAGAAAAGCTAAGTGATTCATCCAGGGTCACACAACTAGCAAGTGGCAGGGCCAGGATTCAAACCAGATATGTCTGCCTCTTAGTCACAGTTTAACATCTACACAGGGCTGTGCTCAGCAAATGTCAGCTATTACAATTTTACCCAGTTTCCCCTGAATAAACTCCAGAGGTTTCTCCATCTTTCTCTCTACTTTTCTTCCACAGAAGAAACACTAGAGATCCTTTAGTATAAGTAATTGCATAAAAAGAAAAAGCAGAAAAATTAAGGCAGGTACTATCAAGTGTGGTAACACCAAATATTGTCAAGCGTATGAGGAAATGGATACTTTTATACATTGCTGATGGGAGTATTTATTGTAAAGTTTCAAAAGGATTGTTGGAAAGAGACAAGTAAAATTAAAACCACACATTCCTTGTGATCCAACAATGCCACATCTTGGTGTCCATCCTAGAGAAACATGTGCACCAGGTGACACAGGCATAATGTCCACTGCTGCATTGTGACCATGATAAACCAGGAACAACCTAAATGTCCATCGATAGGGGGTAACTACACTAAGTACAGAGCTACATCCTGCCCCACCTACTACGTCGCAACCTGTGGTAGGGAAAAGAGTGTGGAAGCAATGTGGGCACTTTCCTGAAAGGGTCTCTAAGTTTTAGTGTCTGTTCATTCATTCATCCTACCAGCAAACATTTACTGAGCACATACTGTGTGCCAGGCAGTCTTCTAGGTCCTGGGACACAGGTGCGAACAGGACAGATCTTGCAGGGCTTCCAACCGCTGCCTAGTGAAAAAAAAAAAACAAACAAACAAGTTATAAAACAACACATACAAAGCCATTTATGTAATATACATAAATTAAAAAATTTAATCTTCCCATGATGGTGAGGGGGCATGAAAGACACATGTAGGGACCTTTATTTCTCACAATTCTGGAGGCTGGGAAATCTAAGATCAAGGTGCTGACCGATTCAGTCCTGGTGGAAATGCTCTTCCTGGCTTGCAGAGAGCCACCTTCTCACTGTGTTCTCGGATGGAGGAGAGAGAGAAAACTCCGATGTCTCTTCTTCTTCTTATAAAGTTATTAATACTACCATGAGGACCCCACCCTCATGACCTCATCTAAACCTAATTACCACTCAGAGGCCCCACCTCTAATATCAGCACTTTGGGGTGACACAAACATTCAGTCTATAACAACTGAGTTATAATCCTAGCCATTTACTGTGTGGCTTTGGCAAATTGTTATTCTCTCTCAAATTCTGTTTACGTGGCTGTAAAATGGGGCTCATACTCCTCAATGGATTGTGATGAGTTTTAGCAGACCCATATGTGAAATGCCTGACTTATAAATGTGACTCTCATTTTCCTAATGACTTGGACTTTGCTTCCCTACTGGACCCCCATTACTCTCCCTCCACTCTCATCTCCCTACCAGCTTCCCTCACCTCATGCACACAACTTCCTGTCCTTAAGCCTTTGCATTATGGTTTGTGAATAAGAGAAACACAACATGTGTGCCATCGTCCTCTGGCCAAAGCCATCAGGAATGTACTTCTGGTTGAACAATGTTGAGCTTACTGACTTGTTGCAATGAGGCAAATGCATGCCATGGGGAACTGTGCAGTGTCTCCAGAATGTTGGAAATGAATTATTATAGGATTTGGACTTATGTTAGGTGATTTAGGGGAGGGTTCAGGGAACAGGGCTTTGCTCTAGGTTGGATGCTGTCAGGAAGTTGGGACAATTCAATGAGATCTTAACGAATCTTATCTAGAAGGAGGTAGGAATAGATCTAGGCTAAAGCTATAATTGATGAAGAAGCAGCAGTCATCCAATTAGCCAAAATAAAGGGATACTTGGTCATTTCGTGTTTGGGATAATGTTTTTGTCTGTGTTTTGACATGTTCTTGAAGTGGTCTTGTTTTTACTTTGATTCATCACAGTCATGGAGTGGCTTTGTCTGATGTTGGTGTTCTGTGAAATTGTTTACAAGCACCAGGAAGCATCACAGTCTACTTTCAAGTGCCAGGCCAGCTCTCTGATGTTAAAAGCTGCTTTTCTCTTTCTCATGTGTGAACAACTTTGAGGTCAATCAAAGTATATGTGGGGTCCTTGATCATTCAGGCTTAGGTTGGAGGAAGAAGATGACATTAGCCAAGTTTCCCTCCCTTCCTTGTTTATCCTCCTTTGCTCAGGAGAATTCCAAGGGCCTCCCTGCCCCCCAGCAGTCCCCAGTGTGATGGGGTACACAGAGATCAGGAATCTGCAACTGCTAAGGCAGGTAGGCCTGAAATCAGAATGGGAGGTGTGTCAGAGGCAGTAGGGAATATTCTGTTGAGATGGTAGGAACCCTATTCCTAGCTCAGTTTAAAGCTCAGTGAAGGTGGAAGGGAATGAAGAAGGTTCTGTGGGGACAAACAGTGGTCAGAGAATCAATGCATGTTTGTGCTGCAGAGGCCGTTTGGAACAATAAGAAAAGCATAGACTATTTTTAGCTTCAGAACTTTTTCTTCAAATGAAATTCTACACAGATATAAGTGGAGCTACTGTAGCTGAATCACAAGAGTGGGGTGTCCAGAGGCCTGTCCACTCCCCATCCCAGAGCCCCCTTACCACTGTTCCCTAAAGCATCTCTGGGGATCCCTTAGAACTCTGAGGCTTACAAGGTTAAAATCTCTCATCCCACTCAACATTTCACTTTCTAGAAGCCTGTAAAGGTGTGGTTACTTATCCAAGTAACTCCCCTCCCACCAACCTTTTAGATTCTTCTGGGTCCTCCACGGCCTGAGGGACTTTGCTCAAATCTCATCCAGGTCGTCTTCCAACAAGACTTTTACTCTTAAAAACTTTCCTTCGGGAGACGTTGGTCAAAGGATACAAAATTACAGTTAGAATGAATAAGTCTGAGATCTAATGTATAGGCATGATAACTACACCTAATAAAACTGTACTGAATATTGAAAATACATTAAGAGAGTAGATTTCAGGTGTATTCATCACACACAAAATGAAAACTATATGAAGAGATGATATGTTAATTAGCTTGACTGTAGTAAACATTTCACTATGTATATGTATACCAAACCATCATGTTGTATACCTTAAATATATACACTTTTAATTTTAAAATATATAAATTAAAAATTTTTTAACCTTCCCTTGATGGTGAGGGGGCATGATAGACATGTCTGGGGTGCTGGAACTGTTCTGTATCTTGATCCGAGTGCATGAGAATATCATATGGTGTACAGAGGATTGCGGGATCTGACTCAAACAGGCTCACATGAGCTCATAAGAGTATTGTACATATCACTTCCCAACTCTGCATTCAGTGACACCATGTTGGTGACTTGAAATTGGTCATGGTAGGAATATTTATGCCATGGTAATGGGCAAAATTGCCATTAGGGTTTTTTTCCCTAAAGAGTCAGTTAAACATTTACCAGCACACCACTAGATGTATACATACGTAAATATTCATTGAGCTGTACACCAAAACTTGTGCACTTTACTGCATGTATGTTATACCTCAGTAAAAACATCTAGGGTCTCTAGACCATACCTAGTTCCACAATTACACCCTAAAATTATCTTACTAATTCTCTGTCTTCCTCTAAGGACCTCATCTGCCTTGTTCACCACCCAATTAGTGGTTAATGAAAAAAAAAATTTCCAAGATGCTAATGCAGCTTGAGTTACCCCAAGGGTGTGTCTATCCATGTCCTGCCTACATTTATACTGCCAAGGGCTGGGACACCCTTGGGGGTGCCTATTTTTGGCACTTAAGCAGCCTAGAACTGTAGGGCTGGAATAGTTTCTTATCCCCACTACTCTGCCATATTTGAAATATTTACTATGTTTGCTTTTGTCAGTCCTCTTCTCCCCCACTCCCCCAGACAGAATTAACTACTGTTTCCTCTCTGGCTCTTTATCTGTCTCTCTAAAGAGCACTTACTTAGCCCTGTTGAATAGAGATTGGGGGTCCTATCTGTTTCCCCTGCAAGACTAGATTTGTTTAAGAAGGACCATGTCTTTCTGTCTCTGCATGGATAAAATGTGGGTCTTAAACCCATCAGGCTCTTAAAAAAGGCCTGTTGAAAAAATACAATGGTCTTCAAGGGAAGAAAGAGACTACAATGAACTGCCCCACTGACAAGGTCACACAGGGGTGAAACAGGGGTGACTCTTCAGAAACTGGAAAGGCCAGCATAGTTTTGGTACGTGACCCTGTGTGGTAATGGGGGCTGACCAAGTAGCCCTTTGAACTGTTCTCTACTTCTAGAGCCCACTATTCAAAGCAGAGGAGATGACTGTGAGTGTAACCACAAGATCACTCTGCCATGGTAGCTGTTTCCTAGGGTCTGGTACAGACATACTTCCCTCCTCACACACAATTTCTAGACTCTTCTGGTCCTCCAGGCCTCAGGGATTTTGCTCACATCATATACAGGTCTCCTTCTAACAAGGGTTATTATTCCAAACATCTCCTTGACTAGGAGAAGGGGTAGCACACGAGGGAGACAGGTAAGATGCTAGAAATATTCTATAACTTGATCTGGGTAATGGCCTCAGAGGTGTGAATATATATGTAAGAAGTAACTGCCCTACACTTAGCATTGTGCATTTTATGGGAGTTATACTTCAACAAAAAAGTAAGAGAAACAAAACCAAAACCTGCCCCCTGTTGAGGAAGGCGCTAGCCCAGGGAGCATCCCTCTGACTCCCACAGGGGATCCTGAGCCAGAGGCCATAGGGGAGGTTGCGAAGGGCAAAGCCTCTTGGGCTTCCCAGGGAAGAAAAGTTTGCCAGGGTCTGTTCACGAGTCAGGTCAAGGCGTTGGGCCTGGAGGGAAAACCCTTGGGAAGGCAGAGAGGAGAAAGAAAGGAATCAGGAGGGAGCTCGGAAGACAGTGTTGGTGGAGGGCGGTGGGTGGGCATGTTGGGAACCAGTGCGCTGACCACGGTGTCTAGTCTCAGAGGAGGGCCAGGCAGACTGGGGAGGAGGGGTGAGGAAGACAGCGTGACTGCGTCTGATCTACAGTGACGAGTACCAATGTTAACTGTCACCTCTCATCTCCAAACTAAATCACACCTGGAATTGGAGGCGCCGAGGAGCTGATAGAGTCAGCCTCTCAGAGGCGACAAGTCAATCAGCGGGGAGATGCGCGAGGAGACACCCGCTGCACGAGGCCAGGCGCCTTCATTCATTCTAGGATTTACACTTGTCAGGCTGCTGCCTGGGGGTGGGCAGGAGGAGGGGTGGGTAGGAGGCTGGTCTCACTTCAGCTCCGCTTAAAACGGGATGACTGGCGGCTTCTCCCTGGGCAGCACGGCAGGCTGGGTCCACTTGCCCTTTCTGCCCTTCCGCTTCTTTATCTGCTGGGTCCTTCCCCAGGATCAGTGGACTTAAGGCTCAAGGAGCAGTTACAAGTCCAGCAGTGAGTAAATGGAGACAGACAGATGGCCATCTCAGGGCGAGGGGTAATGGCTGCCCACACAACCCTCGTCACGCTAGGAGCATGTGAGGGCAAAAAGAATTCTGTCCTGGGTCATGTGTTTGGAAGGGAGAAGTGGGGCTTTGTGGGAAAGGAGGGATAGAACTAAATTGACTACTTTGAAGCAATTCTATCTGTGGTCAAATGAAATGGAAAAGATCTTTGTTTTCCCTTTCATTCGTTCCTTTACTAATTCAATAAATGGTATTCCATCAGGCTCTTTGTGAAGAGCTGAGAATTTAACAGTGCAGAGCCCTGCAAGAAAGAGGAGACTTAAAGCATTAAGAGTTTCTCAGGTTGCCTATTCTGTCTTAGAATTCATATATTAACCTATAGCCCCCTACCCCTCCATCTCTGACTATACCATCTTAATCCTCAGCACGGTTGTTTATAAAGTGCTTTTTCATATGTAAACATAACTGTGCTAAGTGCCTGTGCCAAGGAAAATGCCTGGAGAAATAAATTCCAGATGGAGAGAAAAACATTGAGTTTCCATTGCTGTTTAAACATCTATTTTATTTTTGTCACAATGAAAGTAATATAAATTCATTACAGAAAGTTTGGAGCAATAGAGAGCTGAGAAAATCATCTGAAGACAAACTTAGCATTTTGGTATGCTTCCTTCTAGTCTTTTGTCTTATACTTTTCAACTTTTTTTTTCTCAGAAGCTGTTAGTGCAGGGTACGTCCTATGTCACTGAATGTGGAGTTAGGGTGCAAGCTTCATTTTTTCCTATGACCCCAGTTCAGAGTGGCCCCTGAGGACATGGCTTCATTCTGCGTGGTGCCCAGGCATATAAATGGTGATACAGGAATTCAGCAGGCTGATCTCTTAATCCAGATTGGTGTAGTCATTTGAAACTGAAAGCAGCTACTTTTTATGTCGCCTGCTTCTCAGCATTAACTTCTCTTTGATGTAATTTTTGCTTCCGATGCTCTCTCCCTTCATGGGTTAGATTAGTGTGAAATTGGCCTAGCTCCTCCAGAGACTGCAGTGTTAAGCTTCAAATACTTGGTCCTTATTGGAAATCCTTAACCCACATCAGGGGAGAAAAGTGGCAGTGTTACTTAGGATTTGTGGGGGATGGGGGGAGGAAGACTGGGTGTCGGGCAAGAGGGAGATGTGCATGTTGGCAAGAGAAGGATGGGGAAGTCAAGACTCTACTCTGTTTATTGCCAGCTGAAGATCTGCTCACCTTAATCCTGTGGGGAGAGGGTAGGAAGGATTTTAGGGAACTTGAAAACATGATAATGGGGAAGAAAGCCTGTTCAGTTGGCTGGAGCTCTGTTTGGAGCTGTCCAAAGGTCTTAGTGCTGAAAGGAAGAAAGAAAGGTGACGGTATTTGGGAAAGTAACAGGGCAATGTTACATAACCCTGTCTAGATCCTTAGGGTTATGCCTGCTCCTATGTGTGTCCCACCTGGTTAATGTGTGACCTTGAAGCACATACCAGACGTAGTTACCAACATTCTGTGAAGACTGGCAAAAGTGGGCCCCTTCACCAGTTCCGCCCTGTTCTCTTGCCTGCCTCCCGTGTGGCAGAGAAGAATGGCAACCTGTAATTGGGCCAGACTGCTGGAGGGAAGTACTCAACTGCAAGGGAGACTCATCTGAGCACTTGACCCAGGAGAGGGTTCCTCCACTTTCAAGGCATAATCAGGGTGGGGATGTCCTGCCATGATTTGAATCATTCCAGAGGAAAGAGATGCTCCAGGTTTTAGATCACACCTCCAACTTACTCCCCAAGTCACAACCTCAGACTTCCTGCTCTCAAATACAGATTGCTGCCTGAGGATATCACTGGAGGACAGAAGCTGCCGAAGGTGATTCTGACAGCCCAACTGGCCCATGCTGTCATAGAGGAAATAATCACTAAACTGCCTGACTATCAGGTGTTCCAGGGGAACTTCAGACTCTCCATTCAAAGACAGTTTGGCTCTAGATGTTTCAAGTTTGTTTTCAACCTACGTGTACTTACTTCTCCCTGCAATCTCCCTCGAACTTCTGCCAGACTAGACTTGACTTTTACTTGTACCCCGCTTCTGCCTTGGTTTCTTTTCTTTCCCACAATGCCTCATTCCTGAGCCTTGACCCAGTATGTCAGTGACCTTTCCTTCCCTTGGCCTGTTCTCTGTTCCTTCCCCTCATTTTCTAGTGGGCCCTTCCACTCACTTTCCCATTCACCTGGCTTCTAGGTTTTGTTTTCCTCTCTCTCCTCCCAGCTTGGACCTCTTGTCCCCACTCAGGGCCCCTACCCTGTCTCTGCATGGTGAAGGGCCTTTTAGCTTTGTGCCTTCTTGTGCATGGGGCTTCCTCTCTCCTTCTTGAGTTCGCAAATCACTCCTTCCAGTGTCAGCTGGCAAATTGGTTTATCCTCCCCCCAACCCAGCTTTCATTACCTTGCCGAAATGAAGCGATATCTCCTCGGCGGAGGCTTCCCGTCCGTGCCGCTGCTGGCATAATAAATGAAGACAAAGTGCTGGCGGCATAGACCATCTCTCCCACTGCACCACCAGCCGTTGCCAGCTTCATTATTCGCTTAAGTTGCCGGAGAGAATTACTTAACCCTGACCCGTGTATTAGGGGCCTGTATTAATGCCACGACAGGCGCCTCTTACGGCAGAGAACAATTTATTAGTGCCGAAACAGGCTGCTTTTCTCTGTCATTTTTCCAATCTGAGCTTTGAACACACATCATTAAACTTGTCTGACTCTCTCCCCTTCTCCATCATTCCTTTTTCATTTTTTTTTTAAACAGAAAGCACTGTAGAGAACGGAGATTGTTCTGAAAATCTCCAAGTGCCTCTCCCTCTCTTTTCTCTCCCTTCCTTTTTTTCTTTTCCTCTTTCCTATTCTTTCCTTGGCCTCTTTTTGGCCTTGGTCTCCTTGCTAGTAGCCATCCTATTTTTATAGTCATAATATGATGGGAGGGAACATTTGGTTCCTGGAAAAGAACCCAGATGTCCTTTGGTTGTGGGGGCTGGGGGAGAAAACAACCATCAGTCCCTGTCCCTTGAGCCCTGTGTCAGTTGTCCCTCCTTCAGATTCCTTTTCCAGAGGCAGCCTCTGTTTCTCTTTGCGCCTCCATCAGGGAGTATCTTACTTTGAAAACAGGCATTGGGATTCATTCTGGGAGTTAAAGCACCTGGGTGTGAGGAAGGACTGGTCTGGGTTCCTATGTGCCCTAGGGACTTTATAATGTCCACATTTGGGAGAGAAGGTTGGGAGGGGTTTAGAAGCACCTAGAGATGGCCATGCAGTGTCTGAACTGCTCTGAGCCCTGGTGCAGTGGCTGGTCACAGCCTGGGAAATTGGCCTTAGGGATGTGCTGCCATAGGGCTGCATATGTGGCTCTCCCTGACTAAGGCAGAGTGCCAGTTTCTAGGTGTTCTCATCTCTGGTTTCTTATGTGGAATTGTCTCAGCATCTGAGTTTAACCTATAGCTTTCATGTCCTGCCTGGCTCCTGGTCCTGGCTCTTTTGGCCTTGCACATGCCCTCGTCTCTAACACCACTGTTACCAAGAGCCACATGGAGCCATTCTCTCGTGTAGAGCTTGCCACTTCTCCTTGGTGACTATCTTTTGTCCTTTGTATTGGGGACACGTGTGGCTGAAGTCTTAGTTTCTGTTCTCCTGAAAGCAGAGCTTGAGCAGAACTGGGTGCAGATAGTTTGAGAGAGAACACCAGGAACGGGAGTGAGGGCTAGAGAAAGTGAGGCTGAGAAGGAGGAAAAGCCGATAAAAGGGTGTGTTATCCTGCTGGTGGGACTGCGAATCGGTACAGCCACTATGGAAAGTGGTTCCTCAAAAAACCAAGAATTGACCTTGGTGACTATCTCTTGTCCTTTGTATTGGGGACACGTATGGCTGCAGTCTTAGTTTCTGTTCTCCTGAAAGCAGAGCTTGAGCAGAACTGGGTGCAGATAGTTTGAGAGAGAACACCAGGAAGCAGGAGTGAGGGCTGGAGAAAGTGAAGCTGAGACAGAGGAAAAGCTGATAAAAGTGTGTGTTATCCTGCTGGTGGGACTGCGAATCGGTATAGCCATTATGGAAAGTGGTATGGAGGTTCCTCAAAAAACCGAGAATTGACCTACCACATGACCCAGCAATCCCTCTACTGG
>KE793776.1:410-20601 GCA_000465285.1 Eidolon helvum
AAAAAATGCTTCAGTTTTTCAATTACAGCATTAAACTGGAGATGGAGATTGCTACCATGTTATGACAGTTCTTACAAATGTACTAGTAATATAGTCAAAGTATTTTTCCTACACATAGATCAACAGGTAAGGTTGTCTAATTCTGTGAAAGGAAAGAAATTTTGTAAATTTTAGAATCTAAAGGATTATGCATGAATGGGAAAAATTATTTTATTTCTGCTATACCAACAGGAAAAGGTTTCTTTTCATACAACCTAGGAGAGTGTTTCTGAGAACTTGAAAAATTAGAATAAATGAGTTAATAAATTATGAAGATTTGGGATAATAACGGTAATAAATATATATTTATAAAATTCACAGTTGACGGAAAGTTGATTATATGCATTCTCTTCAAACAATGCCAAATTCTTTAGTATTTAATGATATCCAATAGATAAGTCATTTATTACCTATAGAATTACACTTATAATTTTCTAACTGTATTATAATAATAAATTTCTGTTTGTGTGATAAATATATTTCTTTACCTGATAGTTCATCTACAAGACTAATAACATCATCTGCTGTCCATTCTTTGATGCCTGTGTCATATAGTAATTTAATGGCATCAGCCAAACCTTTCAGACTGGATTCATCTGTAGGTTCTTCTATCATTTTCTGCCAAACCACCTGTCCTGAATGATAATTAAAACAAAAATTAGGTTATGACAGAATAGTTGGCTTTATGACAAAGACTTCATGGATTGTTTAAGAAAGAAATTGAATTGCATAATAAAATTCATTACTTATACATGCTACTTTCATAACGAAAGGTAAATTCTGATAACAGTATAAATTTGAATGTCTCTGACTGATGTGATAAAGCACAGCAATAATAGCTAAATGAAGTAAAGAGAAAGTAGTTTCACCAGCAGAATAGGACTTCTAGTTCAAAGAAAAGGCCATCCCTAAAAGAGAAATTGGAATAATTAATGTAATCTTACAAAAATAAAATCTGAAAGTAGAATGTGCTATATTTGAGAATCTTCTAAACATTTATATCAAAACAGAGTAATTCAGTCAATTTTTGATTATTTTCCCATGACCAATTCTTTTGTGAATTACAAACACAACAAAATTTAATCCCAAATTGGCTTCTTGCTTCTTTAAACTGGTTACCTCCAATATAAGTCAATGTGAACTAAAGAACTGTATTCTAATTTTAACATTAATCCAAACTTAATTATACAGGCAAAAAATTGCAAGAAATTTTATTATGCACCCAAAATTGAGTAAAACATCTATTCTGACTACTACTTTTATTCCCTGCCACTATTTGCCCCTTTCAGCAGCAAATATATTCTTGAGTTAAGATAATGTTTAAAAATAAAAAGTAGCTGTTTTAGGTAAAACAGAGATAATAGGAATATATAGTAATGGCCTACAGGAGAATAATTTCTATCTTGAAGCTTAAGTTATGCACAAGTTAATGTGGCAATACATCAATGAAATGAAACACAGTTTAGTCATTAGGAATGATGAAACTGAGCAGTACAAAAAGATATGCTTCCTAAAGTAAAAGTAATTTAACAAGTTTTATAACATATGTTGCTAAAAAATAGATGCTTACCATCTTGAGGAGATATTGGTCCAAAGATGATATACAGTAATCTTGCCTGATTCACCATTGGCCAAGGTTTTAGTATACGTGTCAACCAAAAAGCAGAATCACTTCGATGTGTCCAATGATCAAGCAGGACATTCCTACAGAACAGTCTGATCCTTAACTCTAGTTTTCGGGCACTTCCTGTGAAAACAAAATCTTGTAAACCATTCCTCCTAGAAAGGTTGATGTACATAATAGATAGGCCAAAGACATACATCATTAATATGCTTCATAACTGAAAGCATTAATTTACTTGCCTTTGTAAAAATTTTAGATTATCAAAGGACTCTTTTTAAAAATAGCTTTATTGAGATACAATTTATACACCACACAATTTAGCCATTTAGAGCATACATTCCGTGGTTTTCAGTATATTCACAGATATGTGCAATCATCACAAAGTCAATTTTAGAACATTTTGATCACCTCAAAAAGAAATTCTGCCCTTTGAGTCATCACTCCCCTATCCTTTCATACTTTACTGCCCCAGCCCTAAACAACTAATAATCTACTTTCTGTCTCTATAGATTTCTCTATTCTGGACTTTTATGTGAATGAAATCCTAAATTATGTGGTCTTTTGTTACTGGTTTCTTTCACTTAGCATAAGGGTTTCAAGGTTCATCCATGTCATGGCATGTATCAGTACTTGATTCATTTTTATGGCTAAATAATAGTCCGCTGTATAGATATACCACATTTCATTTATCTATTCACCCATTAATGGACATGTAGGCTGTTTCCACCTTTTGAGAATTCTGAATAATGCTGCTATTAACATTCATGTACAAGTTTCTATGTGGACATATGTTTTCATTTCTCTTGAAGGTATACCTAAGAGTGGAATTGCTGGGTCATATGGTAACTCTATATGTAATCATTTGAAGAACTTGCCAGACTGTTTTCCAAAGTGGCCAAACCATTTTACATTTTCACCAGCAATGTATGAAGGTTCCAATTTCTCTACATTCTCACCAATACTTGCTGTTATCTGACTTTTTGATTCTAGCCATCCTAGTGGCTATGAAGTGGTATTTCATGTTTTTTTAAATTGAAATACACATAATTTACATATCATACAATTAACTAATTTAAAGGGTATAACTCAATAGTTTTTTTAATATATTACATTACTAATTTTTAAAGATTATAGTAAATATATATAACATGAAATTTGATATTTTAACCATTTTTAAAGTATACAATTCAGTGGCATCAATTACATTCACAATTTTGTTCAACCATCACCACTGTCTATTTCAAAAACTTTTCATCACCTCAAACAGAAACTCTGTAACCATTAAACAATAACCCTCCTCTCCCTCCACTTCCTGGTAACCTCTAATTTACTTTCTGTTTTTATGAATTTCCTGTTATAGGTAGGTCATATAAGTGGATTCATACAAAATTTGTCCTTTTCTGTCATATTTTCAAAGTTCATACATGTTGTAGCATGTATCAAAACTTCAGTCCTTTTTATGGCTAATAATATTCCATCGTATGTATATACCACATTTCATTTATCCATTCATCTGTTGATGAACAAACACTTGGTGTTTCCTTCCACCCACTTTTTTTGGCTATTGCGAATAATGCAACAACGAACACTGACATACAAACATCTGTCCAAGTCCCTGTTCTCAATTCCCTTAGGAGTGAAATTGCTAGGCCCTACAATAATTCTATTTAACTTTTTGAAGAATGGAAAATCTGTCAATGATCTAAGGCCATATGTAAATAAGAATCCCGTGATGTGCTAAGCCAAATAACAGAGAAGTTTAGCAGAGCAAGATTACTGTAGGCCTGGGGAGATCAGGAAAGGCTTTACAGAGGAGGTCAGTCAAATTGGATCCTAAAGGATAAGGAGAGATGATTTTCCAGGGGAAAAAAAGAGAATAAAAGGTATGAGATAGAAATGTGTAAGAGGTGTCTGAGAGTGAGTAGAGCAATATGCCTACTCTATATCAAACTGATATAGAGAATAATGGGCAATAGTTTGAAAAAGTAGGTTAGGATTAGAATGTGAGGGCCAGTATAGTTTGGACTTTATCTTGAAGATATCAGGGAGCTGATAAAGTTTTTGATCAAGAGAAAGACATGATAAAATAATTTGTTACTGTTTCATTGGGCTTCTAATTCCGCCTTTTAATTCATAATTTGTTTTATAATGAAATATTTCAAGCTGAGAAAAGCAGAGATGCTATAACAAATACTGTGTACCACTCACTTAGTTTGGTCCAAACTTTACTTTTTGCTAAATTTGTTTCAGATTTTGAAAAATAAATAAAACATTATCGATACAGTTTGGATTGGATGAGGCCCCCACATTACAGAAGGAAACATGCTTTACTCAAAGTCTACTGATTTAAATATTAATCTCATCTAAAAAATAACTTCAAAGAAACATCTAGAATAATGTTTGACCAAATATCTGGGTAATTTGGCCTATTAAAGTTGATACACAAAATTAACTATCACGTCTTCCAACTACATTGTTATACTTTTCAACACATGTATAGAGTCATAAAATATATAGTTATTTTTCATGTTTTTAAGATGTTTATAAATGGCTTCATATTGAAAGTATCATTCAATAAGCTTTTTTATCAAATCATATTTTGAGATTTATCTATATTAATACACATGGCTTTAGTTCATTCATTTTAACTATTAATGGTTTTAATTGTATGAAAATGCCACAATTCATTTATCCAGTCTTCCGACAATGGGCATTTAGGTTGTTTGCAGCTTTTCATGGTTACATGCCACAATGCTCATTCTTATATGTGTCTCCTTGTGCACACTGTGGGAGTTTCTCAGGATGAAATTGCTGAATTGTAGGGTTCTATAATTTAAAAAATATGATATATTTCAGGTATATACAAAGGTTTAGAATACTATAATGAACACCTTTGTATCTTTCACCTAGCTTAAGAAATAAAATACTATTAATAGAGTTGAAGCCTTCTGAGTACTTCTCTTTCTCTAATCACATGCTACTTGTGCTTACTATCTAATTTAGTGTTTATCATTATCTTACATTTCTTTGTCCTTTTATAATAAATAGATGCTACAATTTATTTTTTATTTTTTTCCTAGTTGAAATCTTATTTTTATTTTTCACAGTTTATTTTTAAGTATATCTTTGAACTCTGCTTTTTTTCTATTTTAATTTCTGTATAATGTTATTTCTGAATTGTAGTTCTTTACCTGGTTTACTGAAGACAATGGTCTGCATCTTGCGGGAGAGATTAGTCAGCTCACATAAGAAGTTATAAACACGATGGCACTCGAGTTCATCCCAACCTGCTGTTAATGTCTGAAGACAATAAAGGAAATATTGCAAATGTTCAGATCATCAAATCAAAACATAAGTTACTACTGCCTTATGAGCATAACTGGTGTAGCACATGATCCAGGTGATATTCAATTTTTATCCACTACAGAACTGTTGAAATCAATACACATTTTTATGAAAACAAAACCTAGAAATGCTACAAATCCAGTTTTGTTGTTGTTGTTGTAAAGGGTGTATCTTTTCAGAGAACTGCTAAATGGTAGTGAATCCTGAACTCTGTCAGTATGAGAAAAATAACAAAGGTCCAAACACAGCTTTAGGCATCTGACTCACGACCATACTGTGGCTTAGTTTTATACTATAGTAGAACCCCTTTGACCCCCTCTAGCTATCATTTATGATATTGCTTACAAATGATAATGATCTCATTTTAACATGACAATTATGAGCATTTATTTATGACAGTTGGATGTGAACAAGCAAAAAATTTTTATTAGGACAAAATAATTACCTTTGAGCAAATCCAAATGTACAGTTAAATATATGTGAAAAGGAAATTCAAATGGTGTATCACTATACAGTTGACCCTTGAACAACAATGAGTTTGAACTGTGTAAGTCCACTCATACACAGAGTTTTAAAAATAAGTACCTGCATTGTTTTCAATAGGAAGTTGGGAGTCCATGGATGTGGAAGGCTGACTGTATGCACTGATCTACTCCATTTTATATAGGGGACCTGAGCATCCATGGATTTGGTATCCATAGGGAGTCCTGGAACCATTCCTCTTGGATACCAAAGGACAACTTAAATTTAGGGGGAGTCAAAAGTTATATGTGGATTTTCAGCTGTGCATGGGTAAGCACCCTTGTGTCGTTCAAAGGCTAGCTGAAATTAGATTCTGAAAAAGTTGATCGATCACATAAATTTTTCTTAAAATAGTTGACCTGGATTTCAGTAGTGTAAAAATTAATCATATTATTATTTCTGGAAGGACTTATAAGAAACTGCTAACATTGATAAATTCTGTTGAAGGGAACCCAGTGGACAAGGAACAGATTAGGGAAGGAGACTTATTTTGCACTTTATACCATTTTTTACCTTTTGAATTTTACATAAATACATGTACTTATATTACCTGTCCCAAAGAAAAGAGAGCTAGTAGGAGGGACTATGCCGCTGGAATCTGGGTGTGCAGAGGTTGGCTGGCAGGCTGAGATATAGCAAGATTGTTATAAGACTATTGTAAACCTTATTAGGTTGTTATAAGTTTTAAATAAATTAGTACATGTAAATTGCTTAGAACAGTGTAATGTATTATCATTAACATTGAATAACGTTAAATTATAATGTTATTATCTTCTTTGTTTACAATAAATGATTAGTCAAAAATTCTTAAATTCATACAGTTGATTTCTTTTTTCCCCCAGCTCTAGTGAGATATATTGACACATAACATTATGTAAGTTAAATGTGTACAACCTAGTGATTTTATATATGTATATATTGCAAAATGATTACCACAATAAGGTTAGTTACATTTATTACCTACCATAGTTAGAATTTTTTTCATACAATCGATTTTCTAAAATAACATCTTAAATAACTAGCTCAAGAATTAAAACTCATTACACACACACACACACACACACACACACACACACCTCACCCCACACTATTTCTAGTCCTTATGATATTAGTTAGAAACTTTGAGGACATTGGCATAGAGCAAATAAATGTTAAACATTTCTTACCAGTGAGAAATCCAAGAAGAAAATCTGAGGTGATAAACATTATTAGATTAACACATTCTCAAATTTTTACAATTTTATTTTATTCTTTTTTTAGATTGTTATTACTTTTATTAATCCAAGAAATAGATTACATGCTCTACTTGTCAACAGTTCAAAAATATTCCTTTTCTTCTTTCATTTTAAAAAATGTACCTGTAAAAACATGCCATAACATGATAATCCTAAACATTGCATAGGAGCTGCACAGCCATTGAATTTAAAACAGGAAACCTGTGAAGAGAACAACTATTAATTCCTCCTTGATAATGGAACTGTAAAATGATTTGACATTCAAACTTAATGAAAATAGGTAAGAATTTTTCAGTATTAACTGAAAATAATTAAAATGCTAAATAATTGATTAGTCTTGTGTTATATAGTGAGGATTGAGAGAAATATAAAACAAAGCCTGCCTTTGAGGAGCTCACAATTTAGAGAATAATATATACACATGTGAAGTTATTCCATACTTGAGGTTAGAATATGTATAAATGCTAAAATGACCAAAAAGTACTATATCAGACAATATGAAAGCAGGGAGATAATAAATTTGGGAATGATTTTAAAAGCTTATGAAGGATGTTAAATAGGCAATGTCTTAAAGTAGGATTCAGCTATAACAAATGGAAAGGGAAACAATAAGGACAAAATTGTATTGAGGTAGGAATAAGAAAGATATGACCAGCTTAATTAGGCTCAAAGTAATAGGAAGTAAGGTTGCATTGTCACAGAGAACTTTAAATACCATCTATGGATTTTGGAACTTATTTTGCTGAAATTGAGTAGCCACTGAAAGATGTTAATGCAAGAAAATTAGCTTGATGAAAAGTGAGTTTTATGATTCAGTGTACAGAATGCCTTGGGGACTGAAGAAATGGATGGCAGAAAGATCACCTGGGAAGCTGCTCCACTAACATAGATCTGAATTCAATGCACATACTGACATGAAAAAAGTCTGTGCATCAGAAATAGTTTGCATAGTATTCAGTATAGAACTGAGCCATTGGCATTGTATGTATGTTTGGGTATGCATAGTAAAACTCAATTTCTCATATAAAGATGATGCCCTAAAACACTGATATACATTTCCAAGTCATAAATTATTAGAAAAGTGTTGTCATTTTATATATTAAAATACTTTCCTATGTTTTTGTATATTTAGATAGTAAGATTTTAACATTCAGAAATTATTTCATTTTAATAAAATATCCAAATTGCCACTTTAAAAATCCTCAGGATTTCTAAGTGGGGTAAAATACTTTTATACTCTGTTAAACCTAATAAATTTAAGCGATGTATTTAGTTATATATAAAAATTATTTTGTGACAAGTAAGACTACTATACTACATTTTGGTATTTTATAATCTTTGAGTACTTGGTAAAGTATTAGATTATCATCGATTAATTTTTTAGTACTAATTCATGAAGTTCTACCAATTAAGGATGGATTTTAAATGAGTCTAAGACAATAAAACATCTCTACTGGAAATCAAGATTGTAAACTAATTCAGAATTATGGTCTTACCTCTGCGAGTATCTTGTGAATATACTTCAGTCTTTCCTTTGTAGGTAGCAGCAATGTACATCTCTTAAAGAGTAAACCTGAGAAAGTAAAGAGACACATGAAAAAATGGCAACAACGATGCAATTAATTTAAGAATATCAACAAAGCACAACGTAACATTTCCTGAAAGTCAAGTATGGAATATTATAGTGGAGTGTGAGCTGATATGGTTTTTAAGAGGAAGTTTAGGAGGAAGGGCACAAAACTCTTACATGGTGATTGTAAATGACTCTGATGTCCATCTAAGAGGCATTGGCATAAAATCTTAAAATATTGTGAAATTGATACTATAGGACAGATATGGAAAAGTATTTGGATTTAAAAAGATACAATAACAAGATACAAAATACACTAGGGAAACTTTATTTTACCTTTATTCCATAGAAAACATATTTGAGTATCTCTTGAAATTAACCTCATGTCTATGAAGGAAAATGTTTTGAGTTGTTAATAAAAAAACATGGAAAGAATGAGAAAAGAGTTTGTATTCTTTTCTCCAAATAACAAAATTTAAAGTCATAAGTACTTAAAATTTCAGAGATTAGAGTATTTTTTGCTCTCAGAAAGTAGCCGGTTTGGATAAAATATCTATTTCTTCCTTTAAAGATATCCTTTTATGGGGTTTGCATTTTAAGAATGTATAGAATTTTGTGTTCAGATATTTAAAAAAGAAAAAAACTTCAGTTTCCCAGTGAGCTATGTAAAATAAACTACAGTGACAGGAAGTACATGATTTGTTTCCTCTAACTTTAAGTGGTCTGTTTTCCTAAAATGGTAATACATAGTTAACATTCCTGTGAGGGTAAATGTCTTCAAACTAAAAATAAGATATATGGCAAGAAAATATATACTTGAATATTATGACTTTCTTCAGTTTTATCTTTTCTGCACTTACTTTTTAACATAATATAATAACTACTTTATGTAATTATGTAGAATCTATGGGAATCTAATTTATTTTTAGAAGTTGCTATGTTTGGGTAACACATGACCAGAATTGAGCTTTAAACATAAACCCTCCCTATTTTTGTACATAAAAAGACATTTTCAGTGTTTGGTTTTTAGGCCGAGTTCTTTTCCTTTTATGTTTTGGCATCCAGTCCCATGGCATATCATAGCTGGGGAACTGTAAGCTATAATTGTATGTTGGTTGCCTTTTCTAATGTAAAATTCCTATTTTTAAGGGTTGCAATTTACCATAAAAACCAATACTGGCTGACTTATTTATTTTTTTAACACAGGTGCACTGCTATACCCTTTAGAGACCAACTTGTTAAATTCCTTCATACTAAAATAGAGTCAGATGTAATGTTCTTTCCATACTGGCCATCTGTTCTGTTTTGTATGAAGAAGCAAATTAAAATTTATAATCTTCAGAGCACAGGATTCTGAAAATGTTATTTTAATGTGTGAAAACAAGAAGAGATCAGATAGAAATGGCAACATGAAAAAATGGTAAGTACATCAAACATTTATCTAAAGAATCGGTTATAAGCCAGGTGTTGCATCAAAATTAAATGGAAGGTTGAAACCGTTACATGAATAAACCTATTTTAAAAAGCTAGCTATTAAGATCAATACACACTTGTATTTTTTAACTGAATTATCTACATTATTGTCTTAATGCTTTTCTGTTTCTTTAAGCACTTGAGCCTTAGTCAGGGAAAAAAAATTCTTTCAGATCAAAACCAAAGAATAAACTCTTTTATCCAAGTACCGCTTCCTTTGCAACAAATGATGTTTGAAAAAAGATATTTAAAATGACAAGTAGCAAAAAGTTATTATGTATTCTGATATAAGCTTTACTATAACATAAATACTGAAGCCAATAACATTGTAATCAGATTACATATCTTTCATTTAGTCTTATTAAATATACTGTCAAATACATTTTGATATATTTACACATCTATATAGTCTTTAGTATCTTAAAGTTAGGTATCCTTAGGCTACTAAAAGGTAATATTCACTTAACTTACTATTATGCTTTTATTTAAATCTCAACATCACTTTGATATTTGGTTTTATTACCATGCTTTGGTTAATTATAAGGTGACTTCATAATTAAATTTGTATCATTAATCAAGTCAAAATTAGAATTTTATTTCAGTGTTCTTAGGGAGAATGAAATCAATGAATGGAGTGAAAGAAAAATCAATACAAATCAAGGGAAGAAAGATTATACAAATTTCCTTTGATGTGGTTAATTTAATCATAACATAATGATTTATTAGTAAATGTGTACAGTGCTTTAAAAGAAAACCATTGTTTCTGATAAAAGAATAAGTGATTTTCCCCAACAATATGTTTAAATTTCTTTTCTATTTTAAGGAATAGATTAGGGTTGAAAGGGAAAAATGGCATAAAGATAAAATTCATTAGATCCAATGAAGGTAAAGAATAGAAAATACATTAATTTCCTAAACTGGTAAGCCACCTAGACATTAAATATAGGTGACATTGTATCCACATGAAATCACAAAGACTAACACTTTACATTAAAGTTCATTCATTCACCTTTAAAGATAAATATAAGGGACTATATTGTTAAGGCAAAGTTCTCACATTGAAGAGTAAAAACATCATAAAAATAGGCACATTTTAGGCACATTCCTCACAGGTCTTGCAGAATGGTATAATAAATTCCTCTTAATTAAGTATAGTTTTTTACTTGTTACTATTCTATTACATAAATTACCTAGAGATTTGTAATGTTCCAGTACAGAGGAGTCTTGTTTCCTGCCAGGCAGCTCAAGGTTATGAAAGTCCTGTAGTAAAAGTCTTTTGCTTCCTGATGAGGTTGAGATATAATTAATAATATACTGGCTGACTGTTTTGGACACCATGCTTAGCATGCTGATATCTTTCACTACCAAGAGAAAATTATATACATATAAATGAATGGCTTAAATATAAGGATGTCACTATTAGTACAATGTATTAACTTATAAGTTAGCTCATTAACAATAATACTAAATAATAATAAAAATAAATAATAAAAGTGGGGGAAAGGGGAAGAATCTTAGAATTGTTTTAAATCCAATGTTCAATGAATTAAAAACATTTTGGAAAAAAAAACATTTTGGGATGTAACAGTCATGTTATCATGTGATAACTAGAAGCATGCCTTAAGAGTTTGAGTATCGTACTTTCTCATTGTACCCCTTATCTAACAATGATGAAACTTTAGAAAATTAACGTATGTGAACACCATTAATTCTAGCCTAAGATGACAAACTAGTTTTTGGGGAAAATAAAAATATCTGAGTGTCTATGTAGCCTACTTATAGTCCCCAAACCTCACCTGACAAATATTTTAAGATTATTTGGAATATTTCCAATGGCAAGGCTTTAAAATTTCCAAGTGTTGATAAGGGCTGAGAATCTGAGTCAAGGTTGTTGGAAAAACAGCTGGATCGACGATTGCTACGTCTATATTTCTGGTTGGGAATCAAAGTGAAACTGGTATTTATTCTAGATGCCATCCTTTTTCTTATCTTGTGAATTTATCCTGTTTAGGAAAACAAAGTACAAAAGACAAAAAAGGAAGGAAGTTATAGCAATGAAGAGCTGTTGTTTTTTTAAATGAAGAGGTTGATACTTTGATGGGCAATTGCTCTCTCTTTATATTTACAAAACTTTTAATATGATGTCCAATTTATGGAGTTCCCACTAGTAGAGTCTATTATTCATCTTAGCATGATATGAAATATTTAAAAATCTTTTCTCTCTTGACCAAATACTCTAGATAGATTCAGAGTTTTAGTAGAAAATGAGACATATGTTTGGATGAGATATACTCTAAGAAAAGAAATATGCAAAATCTTTAAAAGGTAAAAGATTGAACACAAAAGAAAATTATATAACAAATTCAATACATTCAGTATCTGTCAATTAGTATATTGCTTTTACAATCTACATCCTAAAAAAAATCAAAGTATTAATGTAGCTTTAAAATTCTGTAGTACTATTTTTCTGTTTCTTTAAAACTGAGTACTGGCATGTTCTTTTGTTAGAAACAATAAAATCAAAAAGATAAAAAATTGAAACTTTAGAGTTTTTAAAATTTACTAGCTCTAACAGATTAAGAAGGTATTACTATTAACAATTTTTGCTGTATAATGTACACATAAGCAGTGAAAGTAAAGTCTTGGAAAATTAATGACTTGAATAAATAAATGAATAATAATTTCCCCCTTAATTCCACTCTTGGTTAATAATACTGATAGGTCTCAGGAAGATTCTACACAACTTGATTTCAAAACGAACAATTACTAGAGAGAAATTATTAAAATCACTAATTTACTTATTCTAAACAATAATTATTTATCATACACATTGTCATCATTTTGTGTCACTATATACATGAACACATACATATGCATAACCACAACTTCAGCTCCTTCTTTCTGAAGTAACAACTAAAATATTTCATCAAAGAGTTACAAATATATCTGACCAAAATGCATTTTCTCCTTTTGTCAGAAAATTGCTAAAATCACAGGGTTACTTATTCATCTTAAAAGGTTACATATCAACTTATATCAATTTACAATCAGTCACATATTTGAAAACATGGCCAAGAAATATGCTTAGTGAAAAGCATACCAGGAACCTCCTTTAAGATCATACCATAGCCCTTTGCTTCAGCATTCAATGAGCATTTAAATTAGTAGATATTTTAAAATAATCATTAAAATTATTCAAGTAACATATATGCATTGTCAAAGCATTTACAAAACACAGCAAAACAAACCAAAAAAGATTAAATTTGCTTGCTATAAATGCTTTGGTTTATATCATTCCAGAATTTCACACATATATATTTCTTATAACAAAAAAGGGGATCACTGTTCATACTGTTTTGTAATTTGCTGTTTCAATTGTAATTGTAATTTAAATTGCAATTTCTTTCCATGCCAATATACTTCTACAAGTTATTTATTTTGAAAGCTGCATATAATTCCACCACATGGAAGAATCTTTATTTAATCCATGAGTTTGGTTTTTTGTTCCCTCACAGCAGGCATTTTAAAGCATTTTCATTATAATAAAATACAAATCTGGCCTAAGATTTGTCTTGTTTCTCTAAGGAATTTGTAAAGAGGGACTTGAGTGGGGCTAGTGGGCTCTTCAGACTGACACCTGGGACTAGGGGACTTTAGTGTTGTCAACCACTGAGTATACATATATTTAAACCTCTGAGAGGATTAAAATACAATGGCCCCAATTCTTTTAAAATTGAAATCTTTTTTCACAATTTCTTATTTTCTTCATTCAGACCTGAACATTTTGGGGGAGACAGTAGGTTTTTCCGAAAAATTTCAAAGTGTAATCCAAAATTATTGCTGGTTTCCTCTCACTGCTCTAGAGAAGGAGAATCCCAGACCAAAATAAGAATAATAAAATGTTTCAATGCCACCGTTCCATCCCACTCATTTTTTGACTACTCGTGAAAGGTTTTCCGTGCCCTCTAGGGTGAACTCGGGCCCCCTCTCGCGCATCTTTCAGAGAAACCCCGCCCACAGCAAGTCACCGGAATTTTGATTTTGTTTCAATCTAAGAAAATCCTTTGAAGAAACCCACCCTATCTGTTCGTGTATTAGCCCAAAACATTTCCAAGAGGTAAACTAGTAAGGCCATAAAAGAGAAACTGACCAATATAAGAATCGAACCACACTGGGATACATCTTTTACCCTCTTTAGTCCACCAAGAGTTGAAACTACCTCAAGAAAATACTGGGGAAACAAATCTCTTTTTACCACAGATTTTGACAGTTTTCCAGCTAAAGAATCACAGGATGATGAGATTTAGTCGTTTTGCCCAACGTTCTCAAATTTCTCAATATTAAAAGAAAAAAATCTCCTCAAGCCGGGAAGAGAGAGAATCCCGCTCTGAAGCCGTGCTCCCGCTTCCCAGGCGCCTCAGTGGCCTCGCGAAGATTTTAGAATCCTCCCAGGAGCCCCAGCGAGAAAGAGGCCCCGCCCCCCACGAATAATAAGAAACCCAGGTTCCCATAATGCCCTCCTCCCTCATGAATAATTAACAGCGATGAGGTTTCTTGGCTCCCTAACCAGGCCAAAGCCACCTTTTGCTTCATGCTGAGGACCGGAAGGGGTGGAGCCATTAGAGTCTTGGGGAGGGGAGATTGCAAAGGAAAATCATCAACCTGGGGAGCCATACTTCTGCCCCAAACCACTTTCGTTTAGAGCCTACTGGGTTTCAGACCCGACAAGGGGAGACAAGTCAAAACCAGTCTTTTCCAGCTTTGACCGAGACCTGACCTTCGGCTAACTATAATATCGTTACAATCTCATCTGCATTGTAGTTACTGCAGCTCTCATTATGCATCTCCCAGCCCAGCGATTAAGAAGAACAAAAGCCCATAATCCAGACATTGTTGAGGGGAGACTCAATCTCTGACCCACCTGCACTTCCCTCTTAAGTGTGTAGTTTTGCTTCAGTAAACTTTGTGCTTTCTTTCTCGATACTTGTCTGTGAATTCTTTTAAATGATTACTGGAGCTCTAGGTTGAGTCCTCTCTTGGACTAGAGGATCAGCTCTCTTGGATCAGCTTTCTGGCGTCCCTTTAAACAATTTTAAGCCAATCCTCACCCCAATAGGGTAAGTTACAAGAGCTTTTATTAAAACTTCTGTTAGAAAAATTCTCCAAATATTCCTTTTTGAAACCTGTCTGGGTACCAAGAATGGAAGGAGGATGGATGCTTCCTGCCTCTCAAAATGAGTCCAGGACAAATCTTTCTAGCTTGGTCCTCCTCCCTTGATGAGTAAGTTCTCATTCATTTATTCATTCATTCAGAAGCTATTTATTGAAGCTTGTGCTGAGCCACTCACTGGAGTAGGTCCTAAGGATACAACAGAGAATAAGATATAAGTTTCTTGCCTTAATGGAGCTTATTAGTCTAATGGGAAAGATAGAATGAACACAAAATAAAATAAACTATGGATGGAGAGGAAAGTTATGTAGGAAATAAGGCAACAGAAAATAAGAAGGTAACGGGGTGCATGTGTGCCTACTTTAGTGAGATTGGTCAGGAAGGTCCTTTGAGATGGTTACATTTAATCTGAGAACTAATAGATGAGAAGGAGTCAGGATGAGGGCTGGTGGGTAGGTAGGAAACAGTGGGAAAGATTTTGGTACAGCCTAGGAATTTGCAAGTCTTGCTGGCTGAGTTTAGGAGCAAGTAGGAGAGTGGCATCATGGAAACCATAGAGAGAGAGGCACTGATGGAGAAGTGTAGGACCTTATATAAATGCCCTAAAAGAGGGCCATTTTAGAACCCCTGTAGGCCTTTTATACTCTTGCTTCTGGGGACCCGCACCACATTATATTTAATAAAATAACACGTACCCACATTGCTCGTTAAAAAAAATATGAATAACTACATACAGGTTGAGTTGAAATTTAGGATCAGTTGAAAACATATTGTTATATTAAGTAGTCACAAACATTTATTAAGTTTGACTCTGTAGTTTTTTGGAGCCAGTCCCCATCCCCTTAATCCCCCCATGCTTCCCCCTTCCCTCCACCAACATTTTTCATAGGTTCCTTGACAAAGTCTCAGCCCTTACATAGTGGGCCAAGAATGAAATGCCTAATGGATACAAAGATCCTGAGTGGTGGGAAGTTTAGGTTTTTTTCAAAATGCCATAGAAAGATATTGAGGAGTTTTAACAGAGTGCTATGATATGATTTATATTATTTAAAGATTGCTCTGGCTTTTATGTAGAGAATGAATGAAGCAGGTAGGAGTGGAAGAGGTGATAGCTATTATGATGTTGTTGCAGGACTAGGGTGCTGGCCATGGGTTTGAAATACATTTTAGACATAGAAGTAATTAAATTTGCTGATGGATTGGATGGGGCGGGGCACAGGGAAAGGAAGGAGGTAGAGATGGTTTCCCAGGTTTCTGACTTCAATAAGTGGGTGGATATTAATCTAAATTTCTGAGACATGTAAGTGGGGAGTAGTTTTTCTCATGGAAAACTAAGTTTAATTTTGCAGATAGTAAGTTTGATATGTCTAGGAGATATCCAGATGAAGATATCAAGGAAGCAGCTGCATTTACAAACCCAGAGATTGGAGGAAAACCTCTGGGCTGAAGACATAAATTTAAGAGTTTTCTGCATTAGGGGAATATCAACATTCAGAGGCTGGGAAAAAGAGGACAAGTCCTCAAGGAGATTGAAAAGGAGTATCCAGTGGAATAAACTGGAGAAAATCAAGAGAGTATGGAGTGATAAAACCCTGAGATAATATAGATTGGGATATGAGGGAATGGCTATTGGCCCCACCCTCTAAATCCAACTGATCCCCAACTGGCAATAAATTTAATCAATCTCATATTTTATATTTTATGATTAAATTATTTGGGCTTCACTTTTAGCATTATGATAGGAATTCTGGAAAGTGGTTTTAATTGTTTTAAAAATTAAGGCTAATGAGTTACAGACCGGAAGCAAATACTTATAAAACACATATCTGATAAAAGACTTATCTAAAATATACAAAGAACTTTTAAAATTCAATTATGAGAAAATAAACAGCCCAATTAAACAATGTGCAGAAGACCTGAACAGATACCTCACCAAAGAAGTTATACAGGTGACAAGTAAGCATATGAAAAGATGTCCCACACCATAAGTCATCAGGAAACTGCAAATTTAAATAACAATGAGATCCCACTATATATCTATCAGAATGCCCCAAATCCAAAAACACTGACACTACCAAATGCTGATGAGGATGTGGAGCAATAAGAACAGTCATTTACTGCTGGTGAGAATGCAAAATGGTACAGCCATTTTGGAAGACGCTTTAGCAATTTCTTACAAAACTGAGCATATTCTTACCATATGATCTAGCAATTGTGCTCCTTGGTCCCCCCCCCCCCCCCCCCCCCCCCCATGTTCACACAAAAACCTGCACACGGATGTTTATAGCAGCTTTATTCGTAATTGCCAAAACTTGAAAGCAACCAAGGTGTCTTTTGGTAGATGAATAGATAAACTGTAGTATATCCAGACAATGGAATATTTTTTAGTGCTAACAAGAAATGAGCTATCAAGTCATGAAAAGATGTGGAGGAATCTTAAATGCATATTACTAAGTTAAAAAAGCAAATCTGAAAAGGCTACATACTGTATGATTCCAACTACATGACACATGGAAAAGGTAGAACTATGGAGAGAGTAAAAAGATGAGTGGTTGCCAAGGGCTAGGGAGGAGGGAGGAATGAATAGGCAGAGCACAGTGGATTTTGAGGGCAGTGAAACTATTCTGTGTGATAATATCATGATGAATACATCTTATTATACATTTGTCAAAGCTCAGAAAATATACAGCACCAAAAAAGAACCCTAACGTAAACTATGGACCTGGGTGACAATGATGTGTCTACATAGCTTCATCGGTTTTAACAAATGTACCATTGTGGTGGGGAGTGTTGATGATGGGGGAGGTTGTGCATGTGTAGGGCAGAAAAAAAGGAGAAAAAAAATCTCTGTACCTTCTACTCACTTTGCTGTGAACCTAAAACTGCTTAAAAAAATAAGTCTATATGTAAAAAAAAAAAAAAATTAAGGTCAGCCCTTAGCCTTTAATTTAGAAAATTTTTTTCCAGTTAAAAAAATCTATACTTTCTAGGCATAAAGCAGTCAGATTTTTTTAAAAAAACATATATGTATATATTCTAGGTTGTGTGCACATGTGTGAAAGTAGATGAGCATCATATACTTGTCTTTTTGAAGCACAAAAATGAAATGTTTGAGAACCTTTAAGAAATACTTTAGGAAAAAAAATTTTGTTGTTCTATTAAATCTCTCCTATCAGATCTCATGAATGCAACACTAAAGACAATTGAAGCAAATTCCGTGTGAGTAGATTTGGCAGGACAGTCATTGCCAAAGAACCGGCAAGTATGAATAATATTCTCTGGTGGGAAAAACTGCTAAAAAATTAATTTCCAGATGGTCAGAGGTCAGCCTTGACTCATTTGTAATGCTTTATAAATTGAAAACACTAAAACTGGAAAAGCTCAGAAAACTATAATTCTCATTAATTGACTGAAATTACTAAGTAAACAAGCTCACAGGATCAAGGTTACTGAATCAAAGCTCATTTCAAGCAGAAATGGGTGCTGTTATTTTTCCAGCAGGTGGCAGCAGAGAACTGTGTAAGATTTAATATGTTTTCTCCAATCAGGTGTGGAAACCATAGGTAGAAAACTGGCAAGCTCTTCAGCTGTCACAGAACGCCCTCAGTTTACAAATGAAGAAACTGTAAATCCAAAGAGATTACCTGAACTTCCAAAGGCTGAACTCGTCACTGCAATCAATTCCTTGAAATATGTCTGACTATGCAAATTTCACTTCCAATTACCTTACGCTCAAGGCATAGAAATTTAATGTTATGAAAAAATGTAATATTTCATATAAAATAATAAGTTATGATAGAAAAGCCTTTGAAGTATTCCTAGAACTCTGTCCCTTTTTTATTAAAACAAACAAACAAAAAAAAGCAAAAAGGCCATCTGAAAGTTTTCTGATGAGAAGTGCACTGCCAGGATAAAGGTACAAATTTGGGAAGCCAACCTGAATTTGATTCTTCATCTTATGTCTGCTGTCTCATCTTGAAAAAATTACTCAAACTTTGTATTCACTGTCAAATGAAGTAATAATATGTTCCCCATAGGACTTTTGCAAGGTTTGAATGAAATCACAAATTATAATGCTCTTGGCTCAAACATAGTAGGCACTCAATAAATATTATTCCTTTTCCCTCCACTGCAAGATACATAGAGGTGGAGAAGCTGGGTACTTCCATTAATAGAGCTGCCAAATAAAATACAGGACGCCCAGTTAAATTTTAATTTCAGATGAATAATGGACACATTTTTAGTGCAAGTATCTCCCAAATTTTGCATAGGAAATACTCACACTAAAAATTACTTGTTATTTACCTGAAATGAAAATTTAACTGAGTGTCTTGTATTTTTCTTTGTTAAATCTGGCAACCTAATTTTTAAATGTTTGGTATTTATTACAAAATGAGGAAACACCAAAGCCGTGTTATAAAATTAGTAATAAATTTTTAAATATCTACATTTAATAAGTTAGAATGCCAAACCAAGAAAAACAATGCAGTATAACTGCCAGTCACAAAATAATAGGCCTTATAACAATTATTAACTCACAGGGCACTACAGGAAGTATGTGGTCTGGTACTGGGACGTATGCTTAAAGCTGCATAACAAATATCTTCATTTAATCTTGTTTAATGTGTCTTCATTTAATGTGTCTCTGCAACTATCCCCAACTCATTTGGAGATGAGGCCAAAGATCTAAATTTGAGGTCCTTTGTGACTGAGGGCTCAGCCAAATGGCCTATTGATTCCTCATGATAAACCCTATTCGCTTTCTGATATAATAGTAGAAATACTTAGTACTTTATCCTAGAAAAATGTTTCCTTTGTCAAATATGACAGGATCTTTTTCTTGGTTGTAGTTTATATATTATTCCTTTGTTGATGATGAGAAAAAGCAAAGGAAGCTAATGGGCTGAATACTACCAAAGGACAAAGTGGGCCAATTTCTGTAAGGGACTGGACTAGCTGCAGCAAAACTTTAATACACCCCAAAGGAAGACAGTACAAAGGAGAATTATAGTGTATGTACTGAAGTTGTCTGTTCATTGTATCACAAGTAGTTATTCAGACCATTGTGTTCATCCTACGAAACTACAAGGTATTAGGAAGGAAGTAGCCTAGATAAGTCTAAGTGTCTGACCTCAGTGTTGGACACCTTGCCAGATGTACAGATAAAGACAAAACTTAAAAAAATAAAAAAAATATATGTATATGTATATATA